>VYZU01051155.1:0-20647 GCA_013401355.1 Ceyx cyanopectus
CAATACATAGATGGTAGGTGATTAATACAATATGATCTCTATGATATATAATACATATGAAGTATATATGATGAGCTACAGGAGCTATGATATGATGAGACCTTGTCTTTTCCGTACATCCTCACAGGATTATTCACATTCCACCAGAGCAATCTCTCCTGTTACCCAGACTTTGTGCATTTGAAGAAGGGCACAGAACAATTTTAGCAGAACAAGAGCAAGTTAAAACTTTGTGCAGTCCTGAACCCTGGATGTCCACCAAAGCAATGATTTTTACTCCCACGATGCAGACTGTGTTCAGTATAAAACCTTAAATATTGGTGTGTTCATGAATCTTTTTTCACTTACTACCTTGATTTTGGAGAATCTGCCTGAAGTAAGCTAGAAATCATACTGCTGCTAAACAAACTAGGTTTTCAAATTCACTGAAATATGTTTTAAAACCTAGTCCAAAAGCCTTTTTACTATCTTCCAGTAAAAATCACTTGTTGACTATGCTGAAACAATCTACATAAATGGAAGAAAGACACTATTATGAGAATAGGATATTAATAAAAATGAAGAGTGAGGAGATGGACCAACAAATGAGAAAGCCTCTTAGGAACAAAGTACAGGAATGAAAAGGTGTTTCTGAGAACTGTAATGGTTAAAGGGGATAAAACAGCAAAAGAAATTAACATTGGTAAATGCAAAGGAATGCAGTGAGGAAAATCCCCCTCACTAGCTTTGCCCAGTGGTGTGCCCCAACACTGGGTGGGCTGCTGCATCTTAGGATGAAAGCTACAATTAAAAAACAAAAAACAGCCATATAATTTCTATGCAGATGGTGATTTTGTACTCAGTAGCAGTCAGCAGAATTTCAGGATGGGCTAAATAAAAAAAAGGAACAGAGGAACATTTGCTTATATTGTGGTACTGGTTTATGGCTTATCTACATCTCTAAGGGCTGGAAAGGGAACAGTAGGGAATGAGAAGAACAGCAAAAGGTGTAGAATGTTTTCTGAATGTAGAATGTTTCATAGAATGTTATTGAAATGAAAGTATTTAGACTAGGGAGATTCAGCAGGAAAGGAATCTCATGGAAGTCTATAAAAATCTACAAGTGGCATTAACGAAATTAGCAGGTAACAACCACTTCTCGTAGTACAAGAATTACAGTATTATTAGCAGTTCTAAAACTAACAAAAGGAGGTGTTTTTTCCCCCACATAACACACAGCCTAACTGGATTATTTTTATTACAAAAGCTTATTTATATTTTTAAAACAATTACAAAAAAATATGGGTAAAACCACCCACCAACAGCTACTAAACGCAAAATTATGACCTCTAATGCAGAAAGTAGCTGCAATGCAGATGGCCAGAAGCCTACAGGGTATATCTGGGGAAATACATTTGCCCTACACATACAGATAGGGCATCTAGCACAGAGACACTGCAGCAAGATAGATGGATGCTTAACCTGGCCCCAAACATCCACCCTTACATCCTTTTTCTGTGTCATCTACCCAATCCAAAAGAGCCACACCAAAGCCCAGTCTCCATCTCTGCCCTGTCCACCATCTCTGCAGAATGCCTGTACAAAACCAAACAACGCGTTTACAAGACCAGATCATGACTTCAAAGTCATCTTTTGATGGTCACAAAGATCAGAGTTTTCTGAAACCTCTTAGTACTAGAGGACATCCTCCAGGCTGGCTGAAAGTCTATTTCTAAGCCAACACAAACTACCAGAGCCTCAAATTCTACTATTCAGCTACAGTAGCAGAAACTTCACAATTTGATAATCTACCCTTTGCCGGGTCTTACTGAAGAGCTGACCCAGCTTTGGAACCTCTAAAAGCACAGAACAGAATTCGGGGCAGAGCACAGAAAAGAACTCTTCAAACAGATTTTTTACATCTTGAAAGCAGAGGTAGTGTTAAAGGACAAAGCCACCTGATGTGCAGCTATTATTGTGTATTACTATTTGCTACTCAAAATAGCTCTGGACCCCGAACAGGATATACAGGAGGTAAAAGCATCCGCAGACTCCTGTGGTCATCCTGCACAACACTTAATTTTGGCCTCTGTAGAATAAGGTTTTCAGAAAAAAAAAGCAAGGCCAAAACCAGGCTCCTGCAGCCCTTAAGTTATTTCTAGGAAATCACCTGATCCCTTTTGTCATCATCACGAGACAGGAATGAGAATCTTCCCAGGGTTGGGTTGGTTGGGTTTTAATTTTTGTAAGAACCTAATATTATATAGATATTTATGCCTTACTTGTGTCATGCTGATCACCTGTGTTTTAAGGGGGTTACTTTCTGTTGTATTGTGCTTTATAAGGTGAAAACAGATGAAGGGTTTGTGTCCTGGAGAACTTTGGTTTTGACCAATAACACAGCACACTACTAAGAAAACAGACCATTTGGAAGGAACTTTTTATCTTTAACATTCTAGGTGATATTTTACTTCTGTTTTAAAGCAGATTATTCTTCAGACATAACTTCATCCTACTGTGGAAGATCTGCTGCTAACTACTGATACTATTACATTTGCAGAGATCCTGCAGTCCTGTGATAGAACAAACTTCAGTATTGTTTAAGTACTTGTTTATGTATTTTAAATCATTGCCTTTCCGCTTAGTCTTGCTGGAAAGTCTGGATCCCTTCCACACGTGAAGGAAGGATGGAGAATCTGCCATCCTGATGGACTTGCATCCATCATCACTTGCTGCTTCAAAATTTATGCTGTATTTGCACCATAATATTTGTTTTTGTTAAAACATGACGTTTGTTAGCAGTAGCAAGCACACACCTTGCTTTATTGGGTCTGCTTTGCTACTAATAGCAAGGCAGTAATTTAGGTGTCAATCTTCCTCCCCCCAGGTAAACAAAACCATCAAACTGATGGATCACATTCAGCATGGATAGGGAAATGACACGAGGTATTTGCACCATAGGACTAAACAGTTACCTATATATCTAAAAATATTTTTACATTTCATATTAACAGCATTTCTTGAAACATGATAACAAGAAAAATGTTGTGATATGATAGGCACAGCCAATATGGATTTAATAACTGAAGATACCAAGTTCCTTGAGGACGCCTCTCCTTTGTTTTCAAGAACAGAGCAGGTAATTTACTCCCCTAAAACAAGCTCTGGAATTTTTTTAGTGCTTGTTTTTAAAACCTAATTATCAAAGCAAATAATACAATAAACACATCCTGCTTAAAAAAGGTGATGACCTTGAGAATATTGGTTCTCTTATCTTTCCTGTCTCTGATAGTCCTGGCTTTTCAGTCATGGAAAACTCTTGTGCAATAAGACAGGGTGTCTCTTCCAGGAAAGAGGACTTGAAACGATGGCAGTTTTGGAAACAAACTGTTCACATAATCTCAATTTATATGAGAAACCATGTTCTTGTAGGGGGCTGCTCTCTGCCAGATATAAATTCTCCAATAAGGCTATGCAACTGATTGGTATTTTTTGTTGTATTGGCAGCTGAAATGGAAAAAAAAAAAAAGAAAAGACATTCACATTTAAATCGGATAAACATGTGTTTGGTTTTGATGCTCAAAACTCAAATACCAGAACATTTACTTTACACTAGAAAGAAGGCAGGGGAAGCAAAAAGAGAAGGGGCAGAGGGGCAAAAGAAGGGGATTAGGCTCATGAAGCAGGAAGAAGATTTTCCTGGTTCTGAGCAGTATTGCAGGAAAGAAAACCACCACCACTGCTCCTAGTCCCCTTTTCTGTGCAAGATGAGTAGGAAGAAGGCAAAATACACACTTTTTTAGATCAAAGTCTGGCAGATTTCGGAAGCAGCTGGATCCCCCAGCCCAGCCCATACCACCAGTATACTGCAGAACACCGTCAGGAAAAGAAATAAGAGTTCCACTGCTCTCCATTATGTGCCTACCTAAGTCCACTTCCAGAGGGCTATAGGACTGACACGGCAGACAGAAAACAAAAGGAAAAGCAAGTTCAGAAACTAAAGGAAGAGAAACCACAGGTTTGATCAAAATGAGTGACAGCACTGTCCTTTTGTTTACATTATTTATGTTATACAGGGGTTTTAGTTGTTTGCTGGAGTAACTATCATGCAGAAGCTTGCAAAAATAATGCTTGCTTTTAAAAGCCTAACTATCAAAACAGACAATACCAGAAACACACCCTGCTTGAGAAAGGTGCTGACTTCCCTGAGAATGCTGCTCCTCTTTTATCTTTATGCTTAAAAAGCACCTGGCACCCAGAGCCTTGACCATCAAGGGCTCACTGTGAGACAGACACAGCACACGGCTGCTTCCACAAGCATGTGTCTGCTGTTTCAGCTCTTGCTTGATGCTTTTAAGGTTGGACTATAATTACCATTGATTTAAGACCATTGGATTACATTTCATGCTTCAGAGAAGAATAAAAGAGAAAAAAAAAATCTCTTAAATGTTTAAAACTGCAAAGCCTTGTGGTCATGTTCATTCCTCATTTCATTTCCATCACTGCAGGAAGTTTAGAGCAATGTTACTTATGTTCAATAGGTAAAGAAATAAATTTTATTCATACCTGATCTCAATCATTTGGACTTATGCTCATGCTACTGCAAATCTTCTACTGTACCCCAAACTCAGAATATTTAGGGAGAAACAAGGTAGATCTGGAAAATAGCTATAAGGGTTCCAAAATATGGACCAAAATTTGCCAGAAGCATTAACATTGTTGGTGTTGGACACCTCATGTTATCACCAAGGGATTAGAACAATTGCAAAAGCATAAAAAGAACAGGTGCAATGCTAATTAATTTTAATGAGTTATGCCAGTACACCTATATTTGTGCCTGTGGATATAGATTATATTCCTGTCATGTATAATAGATTCTATAAAAAAAAAACAACCAACCTAACCAACCACACCACAAAACAAAACAAAAAAAACTGAAGCAAGCTTTGGACTGTACCCTTAGGGCTTAAATGAATAATGATGGATAGAACTTTCTCTGCTCTAATATGTTACTATAAGAAAGAAAATAGTGACTGACTAACAAAGACAATTAATGGACTGAAAAACTCTCTGCTGAGAATGACCCAAAAATGTGGGAAGCTAATGACAAATAGTAGAAAGACAAGAGAACTATTATTACTGCCAATTCCCTTCCTCATAAATTTCACATTGTTATATTTAGATTACTGGCTAGGAGGGCATCCCAATTCCTGCAAAAGGGACTCAGCAAGGGTTTGCTTTCACAATGGCATCCCTCAGACAGAGGAGGTTTGACCCTGCTGCCATTCAAATGAATTTGCCCATATCTTCCTTTTATAAGTTCTTATGTCCTGAAAACAATCATTTCATATTAAAGAAATATTAAAGCCCTGTTCATTAACTCTTCACCTGTGCTCTGAAAATAAAGGTGAACTGTTTCTCCGTTTCAAGTTGGGCCTGTAATTTATAAATACAGTTCTATGTTTGAGGCTCCTAAAAAAGTAATTATCATCAGGAATATATGATGTCAACTGCTTTCTTATATAAAATTGTGTTTCTTATGTAAAAACCTCTTGAGTTTCAAGGGCTTTTGACAGACACTAGGTCAAGAGATGAACAGCAAAGCTCACTGCAAGTGAAAAGGAACAGAAGAGAGAAGAGCTCATGGCTCAGGAAACACCATGCTGGCTAACACCACTGTAGCAGAGCCATCCCTCTGCAGCCAGTGACACAGCTACCCAGCTACTTCATGTAAGAATTGCCCAACCACAGCCAAGAGAGGCTCTAACAAAAAGCAACAACAGTCTCCAGCTTGTGTGTATATGCAGCTCCTTGCACAGTTGACTTTGGTGATTTTCTGGCTAGAGGCCAGGTTTCTAAATCCCTGCCAATCTTATTTCTCAAAATTAAAATTCAGCAATATCTTAAGGCAATACTGCTGTGGCACAATGCTTTACAACAGGATCACAAGAACTACTCTTAAAACTCCAAGTAATCAAAAAAGAGAACAAGCATGATTATACTAAACCTGCTTCATAACAATGTTTTCAATAATCAGAACTGCCACTCACTGATTTCTTTCCTGACTTTTCACTTCTAGCCCAATCTGTCAGCGAGCAACTCTCACAAGAAGCCAGATGGGAAACCAGAAGCTTACTCAGGTCAGGGCACCTGTGCTACAAATCTATAAGGGGAATTCCACTGCTGGTCTAACTGACAATATGATATTTCAAAGTCTGAATTCCCCCCCTGCCCCCAAAATAGCAATAAAGATCATCTTCTGAAGTTGCTCACTGGTTTCCATTCACACATGCTCAATATTTCCCTTATTTTGGATAGCATTAAACTCCTCATGACTACAAAAGCTTGGCTGATGCTGTTTCTGCCTACAGCCTTGTCTTTTACAAAGAGATTGGCAGCTGCCTGTAAAAATTACATGTTATGGTTATATATGTATAGAAATAATATGTGTATATTTTATATAGAAACATATAAGATATATAGAAATATATGATTACATTTATCTATTTTTTATATACATGTATATACTTATATATGTGTATATATATACATAGTATATATTAAAAAAAGGCAGGGACAAAGAACACAACAATGCCAGTACTCTGGCATACTGAATGTTCATGTTTGCCATTCCAGAAAAAGCATCTAAAGTGGACACACAAGTTGTGGAAAGTTTTGTTTCTGCAGAATTTGGAGTGTTTTTGAATGTTAAAATATGTTTTATAAACCATAAAAGTGAAGTGACATAAAGGGAAAGAACATCAACCACATATATGCCTTAAAAGATGAAGCTTGAATGAATAAGAAGTTAATAAACGTTGATAGTGTTGGGCACTGTGGGGCAGGGGGGAATGCAATCTCCCAAATGTTCAACACAAAAACTAACTAGTCCAAGATGAACTACTTTACCACCACTTCCTTGCACCTTAACACCTGTATTTGCACAGAACAGTGAGTTTCTAGTAGCAAAATTAATGGAATACATAGATTCTGGAAAGCAAGAAATAAACTGCAAATACCTATGAGATGTGTTTTGGAAGCCTCTACCTCCAGCAGGCTCTAGGGACTTCAACTCCTCTTAAAGAAACCAGAAGAATCATTTCAGTTACAGGCTTTAAGTGAAACAGGAATGTCAATAAAGGTAAGATGAGGGACAGAGGGAGCATAAAAAAAAATATCCATAACCAAAGGAAGAATAAATAAATAAGTAAAGGTTTAGTTAGGAAGCCTAAGAGTGCAAAGAAGCAGAAATGAGTCCAACATTTTCCTCAGTAACTTCCAACAGTCTCAACATCAGTGTGGGGAAAGGGCCTTTTGCTTCTCCAGGTAAATTTAAATCCCACTGCCTTTTCTGCTTGACACAGTCAATCCTTTGTGCAACAGCTATTATGTCACACTTCAGTGCTTCTAGAGTTCCACTCCTGATATAATCTGCAGGGCCTGAATTCTGTCCATTAGAAGAAAAAAAGATTTTATCAGTAACATGATCAAACCTAAATTGTTTCTCACAGCAGAATGAGAGCTAGTGCCCCGAGATCTGTTGCTTACAGCTCTGGGTCTGTCAGCTACTGTTAAGAGCTTTAGAGCCTAGAACAATGTTTCATGTTTTGTGTAATGTTACAGTCTGGTTCTTTATTAGGAAGTTTATTTATGTTTAGGAACACATCTTGTTCCTATGGAAATCAGTGAGAATTCTGCCCTTGACTCCAAACAGAGCAGTAACAGACTCCCCATCTGCAACATCAGACTTTCTTCCTATGAAGTGACAAAAGTGGGTGGGCCTGCTGAGCTTCACTCGTGTGAAAAGGTCAGGCTGTGAATCACAGACTGGAGAAGCAGGCGGCTTGGTGCTGTGGCAGCTGCATATGCAGGGCTGAGGGCTTTCCCTGCTCTCCTTTTCCCCAGAGGTATCACAGATCTGCATGTTGAATTATAGAATGGAAGGAGTTGGAAGGGACCTAGAAAGATCATCTAGTCCAACCCCCCTGCCAGAGCAGGATCACCTTGGCTTCCACCCTGCCCAGCAGATCTGTCAACTGGAGTGCTCAGAGCATCCTGCCAATGGGACAGCCTGGGAAACCACTCCTATCACAAAAGCAATGCTGAGTTATGCCAGCTGAAAAGGCAGATAAGCAGAATCCAATGGCTGAGATGCCACCTGAACTTCACTGTATATTGACAGAGAGCACTGAGCTGTGTAAGTGGGGAACGTGTTCCATAGGAAGCTGAGGGATGAGGAGGGTCTCATTGGGCTCAGCACGCTCTTCCACCTTGTTCCTCGCTTCTTNAATCTGCTCTAGTTTCCTTTTATAATCACTAAGTCTCCCTTATTCCCTTTCTCCTCCCCTCTGGGGAGGGAGGGTGGTTAACAGAGAGCATCTGTTACAAGTCTAAAGGGCTGCCCTGACCCTAACACATGACAAAATTGAAAAGGGGGGAAAAAAATATTAATAATCAAGATTCCACTTTGTATCTTAAATGCTGGTTTCTGCCCTGGATGAGCCCATTGCTGTTAATATGCATATTTTAAATTAAAAATTGCCTTATTGGTACATCCAGAAATCTAGTAGATTCAACTTGACAGCAAACACAGGTGTTCAAGAAAAGCAGGAATGAGCCGTTATTTAGTCTCTAGTTCTTGGAGAAGTTCTGTGAACTTTTTCTCTGAAAGCTGCTTTCTTTAAATACATTTGGCAGAATGAGTTTTAAGGAAGTTGCACTAGAAGCAATGATTCCACTGCATCTTACTGCCTCTCAGACAGTTAAGTGCTGATCACACAAAGATCACAGTGACCAAGAGAGGAAGAATGTTGGCTTATTTCTTGTTATTGTACTGCAGTAACATTTTGCTCCTCCAACAGAGATCTGCCTGGGCACAACACATACACATAACAAGACTCCACACCAAAGATCCTACATTCTGAATAAGCAAGACTGAATGATAAATAGGGGGAGGACTACTAGGGAAAAGACAAAATAGAGGGGTTAAGTGATTTGTCTGGAGTAGATCAGTAACAGAGAAAGGTCCTCTATTAATATTGGTCCAGTATCTTATTCACCAAGCCAGCTGAGGGACTTTCAACACCAGAGAAACAACACAGTATTGCTTCCATAAGCAATATGCAGCTTGAGCAGTATATGGCTTGAATACAAACACAGAGTATTTTTTTTTAATGAAAACCAATGTACATTACAGCCAAGTCATTTGGGCATAATATTGAGTAAAACACATAAACCAGTATCATCATCCATAACAACAGATTTAGCCTTCGTGCCTATGTACTTTTTTTCCACTCCCTCAAACAGAACACCTCTATCAGTGACAGTCCATAGACTAGATGTCTTCCTACAACCCTTAGTGATTACTGTGCTGAAAAATAGCTATAAAACTAATACAGGATTCTTATGAATTATTTCTCTTGATGCCCTGTTACAAGTCTTAAAAAATACACTTTTTTTCTCCCCTCTCATAGCAATTGAGACTTGAACTGGCATATCTTGTTGTTCTTACTATCACTGGTAATAAAAGACTGAGCTTTGCAGAGGACATAAAGCACAGAGTAAAATCTAAATCACTTTCCCTACCCCTGTATTGACTGTGCAGCACTCAGTGGTAAAAATTTAATACTTCCATAAGGAAATTTAAGTCAATGACACCCAAAGGAGACAAGATGCTGTCTAAGATGTCATCTCTCTTTCTCTTCTTGGGATTGTCATAAAATCACTAGTAACTGAGGGCTGATAATGGTCAGAGGGTTCTCAATTCCCAAGAAATATTTGCAGACTGATGACTCTCTCCTCAGATGCTAAAAAACCAGAATACAAAAGCCAAGGTCACAGGCCTTGATTCTTCACAGTATTTAAGTAAAAGCCTGAAGCACGATTTGCCTACTGACATTAGAGAACATTAAAGCATTTGGAACGAGGCCCATGTTTTAGCACTTTGCTGAACTGAACTGACCTGGGGATAGACTCTTCCTCACAGTACAAAAGAGGTAGTTATTTCATAGTAGTTTATTCACTTAAAAGGAGCACATGAAGAAAAATGTATGCTTTGTACTGAGGTTTCTTTACTATTATAACTCACTAGTCCCATTATCTGTAACAGCCATGACTGCACATCTCAGGATGAATTTTGAAATAAATGTTTTAGAACCATCTCTAAACCACACTCAGTGCTCCTCAACAGAGCACTACACTGTTAGAAAACACTGAAAATTGGTAGAACAGTGTCAGTTGTTGACATATAGTTAAAACTTGACATGTAGTTCAAAGTGCACTCTTGCTCTCTTTCTCAAAGCAAAAAGCTTTTAAATCCTCTTGGGTTGCAATGCTAAGGCACGTGATCAAGACTGTCAATTTCACAGTATTTTCTTTCTTTAATACTGTGTCTTCTTGCTGAACGTATATTATTTGTCAGAGGAGATTTTTAAGAATGCTAGAGGCTCTCCTTTTTACCTGACTGATGAGATAACCCAGGAAAGCAGTGACAGGTAGTTAGCATAAATGGGATCATAAATCATTGACATCATCCGTATGAGAACAGTACATGTCACTTGAAGAGCTGAGAGGACTGTACTGTGCTAAATGAAGACTGAAGTTAAAAAGAGGGAGTTACACCTATATCACTAAGGAAATGGAACATAGAAGACACATTTACTCCTCACAACAGAAAACAATATATTTGGTTTTAACAGTACTCCACCTCAGAAGTTTTCCTTGATTAGCTCAGAGCACTTCACAGGTACAAGTGGACAACATTTTCCTGTGTTGATACACGGTGGGATATAAATAAGAGACCCGTGAAGGTCACACCACAAGAAGGTGACAAAGTTACACAGTAAGTCACTACTGATGCCCAGCTCTGCTGCAGCAATAAAACTACAAAGACTGCAATACAAACGCCTCTCAAAGGGCCCTATGCTACTAAATGACACGCAGACAAAAAGATAACAAACGTCACACCTTTCAGTGCTAACGGGTCTAAGGAGTACTTTGAACAAGAGACAAGACAAAGCTTATCAAAGCTTATCAAAGCTGCAACTTCATAACTAAAGGAGATATAAAGGTATAAAACAACTACCAAGAAGTCTTGTGTAACACTCACTTGCTTAGTCCCATCCATCTATCGTTAATTAAAGCTGGGTAAGTAACAGAGTTAAGAGGAACACTGAATAGGGGCTGCAGGATCACGCTGGTTTTATTCGCTTGTTTATCTCCACGTTGACAAGTATAAATACGCTTTATGAAGACAAAATTAAAAAAAAAAAAAAAAGGAAAAAAAGAACTCGGGCAAATAGATAACCCAGAAGACTCAGGGGGGTCCCGTTGCCATGGAAACAAGTCACCACTAACGAGCTTTCCAAGACACGAGTGATTAATACCTGAGTCCTGTAAATAAATATTGATTCAAAACCCAAACACACATTAATAAACCTCCCGCCAGCATCTTAGATAATGGGCAAACAAACGAGCTGGCCATCCCACAACTTGCGCTCTCCAGCGGACCCCCGAGCCGCGCTGTTTACAGCGGCCTTGGCTTCCTTGCGCCCCGGGAGACATACAAAGTTTTCGAACCCCGAAGGGCCGGAGGGAGGCGGCGGCAGCCCGGCCCAACGCGGGCCAGCGCCGATGCTCTTCTCCCGCCCGGCGAGGTCGCCGCAGCGCTCCCGGGAACCGGGGCGTGATGCCCGCAGGTCTTAGGTAGCTACCCGGGAACGACCAGAGAAGCGCGATGCGCGATCGGCTACGCGCCGCGCCCTCCGCAAGTCCCGTACGAATCGACCCGTAACCTCGCTCTAAGTGGCTCGAGGGGCACAGCCACTTTTCCCAACACGGCGAAGCTCAGAAAGAAAACTCACCGTGGACGCGGGGCCGGAGGCAGCAGGCAGAGGCAGCACCGACCTCAGGGAGCAGAGCGCTGTGCTTCACTCCACGAGCAGGGGGACGAGGCGCCGGTACTCAGGAGCCGCCACCTCCTTCCCCATCTCCCCATTCTGCAGCTCCCCCATCCCCTCCTCTCCCCGCCCGCTTCTCCACCTTCTCCTTTCCTCCCCCCGCCCCCGCTCCAACCAGCTGCTGTCCCTCCACCTGGGGCCGGCTCTCCAGGTGCCCACCTCCATCTACTCCCCTCTACAACAGACGAAGCGCGGCAGCGAGCGCGGCGTCTCTCCCCGCGCCAGCTTCGCTGTCCCGCACGCAAACTTCCCCTGCCGACCGGCCGGGCACCGGCGGCTCCTTTTCTTCCGCGGGGTGGCGGGGCACAGAGCGGGCTTCTGGCCTCGGCTGGCGATATTGCTGCACGGAGCCCTGTCCCGGGTCATGAAAGGGCAGAGCCGAGGGAGGTGGTCGCTCACCTCTGGAAAGCCCGGCGGCGTCCTCCGAGGGTGGGGAGTAGCGGCAGCGCTGGCGGCCGCCGCGGCATCACCGACAGAGGTGAAACCTAGCGGGTGCGCGGGGCACACCCCATGTCCTCCTCTTCCTGCGAGGCTCCCTGAGGAGAGACACACGCCGTGCGGTCGCTGCCGGCACCGGCTGCCCTGCCGAGTAGCCAGGCCGCCTCTGCGGCTGGCCGCGGCCGTCCTCCGCCCTCCTGCGGGAGGGAGCGCGTTGAGGGGGAAGGGGGGCGGAGGGGGAGGGATTAGCAGGTCAGGTGCGGCCGGAGCGGGTGGGGAACGGTGCCGCTGCCCGCCGGGCGGCTTCCCCAAGCGAGGGTGGTCTCTGCCACTGCCGGGCGGGTGGCTTGCGCTCCTTTCGGTGGGGTGCAGGAGGCTTCCCCGTGCCGAGCTTTCCCCGCCCGGGGCTCCCTGGCAGGCCGGCGACAGCGAGGCGATGGCCCCTTCCGGGCTCCTAACGGGCGGCGTGTGGGGACGATGACCCGGACCCGAGCCTACTCCACGCTCCGCCGCCCGCCTCCGAACTCATTGCGAGGACGCCGGGGATTACGTGTACTTTAAAATTTAAGAGCATTACATTCATAAGTAGTGGTTCGGTGATTTTAAATTACTCCGGGGGCATTCAGCTGCCTGTTAAGAAGCAATCCTCCCCTGGGGACGGTTTAATCGGAGGGATCAAAGCCCGGGCGCCGCTTCCTCCAGTGCCTCTGTTGGGGCTCTCCCGTCGGGGAGCCCACAGAGCCTCAGCAACATAAGTCTGTGATTCGGATGCCTCAGGAAAACGCGTCGGGGAAGAGTTGCCAGGTAGGGGCAGCCCAGCCTCCGAAACGGCCGCCCTGCCCTGTGCACCTGCCGGTCCGGCCGGAGCGAGTCCGCGGCGGGCGCGGGGAGAGGCCCCGTGTGTGCGCGCGGGCGGCAGCGAGCGGCCGTGGGCGCTGCCGGTTCGCGCCGCGGCAGCCGCGAAGGGAGCGCTACGAGGGTGTGCGAAGGCACCGGCACAGCATCTCCGGGGAGCAGCGTGACGCAAGCACCGGCCTGGCACCACTGCTGGCAAGCTCCAGCATCTGCTTAGTAACAGCGTAAGAGTTTTGAGTCCTACGTCTCGCTACGAATTAGAATAGCCGAGGCCGGCTCTGTCCGTGCAGGAGTCCAGGCACTAAGCTACGCGCACGTCTTGCAGCAGCCAAAGACTCGATTTTTTTTTTTCCCCCATGTGACTCCATCAGACTCACACATGCACGGGCAGAACCATGCAAGACCTCCTGGCTCCGCACCGAGGGGCAGCTCAAAAGCAAAGCTCGCACAGCCAGGTTGCCCTCGCTGCTGCAACAGCAGAACCTGCCCCTCTTAAAACAAAGACTAAAGCAAC
Organism: Ceyx cyanopectus; assembly: GCA_013401355.1. NCBI lineage: Eukaryota > Metazoa > Chordata > Aves > Coraciiformes > Alcedinidae > Ceyx > Ceyx cyanopectus. The sequence goes on from VYZU01051155.1 coordinate 13,744, forward strand.
TCCGGAAGGGGAAGACGTACACTGATTCACAGGCTCAGTTTTCTAAAAATAGCTAATAAAACTTCATCATCTCTCATCTCCCTGCTCTTGTGCCAAAGCTTCATAGTCCAACAGGTGGTTGTGACCTCAGAGGAGGAGAGTGCTCTAAACCAACGTCTATAAATTATTCTCTCATATGAATTCAAGTTACAATAAAAACTATTTTTCATTTACATTTTAATGTGTAAACAGAGCAAAGCAGGGGGCTCTACAGACGCTGTTGCAAGAGTGATGACTCATGCCCACCACATGTACATTATTTACTGTTTGAGAATAGAGCTATATTGAAATTAGGTTACTTGATAACATAATCTGGATGTTCGAAACTGCTCCCCTATAATTATGATCTGGAGGAAGCAACGCATCATTTTTTAACCACAGTCTCTCTCCATGACATGTTTTAATTCATAGCATTGCGTGAAACTACATGTTTTGAATATTCAAGCAGATGAAGAACACTTTCTGCACAGGTGTTGTACATGGAAAAGAGCCATTGCAGATGTACTCCCAGATTAGGCAAGACTATAAACTATGACTTTCTTGCCATTAGAAAATTCAGACAGTTGTTTAGAAAACTGCAAGTTTAACAATTTCACACAGAAATCACAGTCCCATCAGCTTGTGCCAATTTCTCATAGTAGGACGGCTCATTACAGGCTGCACTGTCCCACTGGGACTAATTGTGCTACAGACACCAAATAAAATTCCTTATGACTAGGTCGGATGATATTTTTTCACGGAACAGTTACAGAGCACGGGAATGGTGGACCACCAATTCATCCATCCATTCATTCCCTTCTTACAGTTCTGTGGTATTGCCAATTCCTCCATTTCACCCTGAAAGGACAAGGGCAGTACACTGTTCTTGTCATTATTTTTTAGCATCTTTTTAAGCAGATGGAATCAAGGAAGCTCTTCCCACATGGTCACAAAGATCCAAAGCCATTCTTGTGAGGTACTTGGGATTCACACACTCCAGGTTTCTCTTCCTATTAGAGTGACTCACTCTCACCCTCATCCATTTCATTGTTATGAAGGAGAAGCTATGGACAGAGTCCTGTTTGGATAAGACACAGATGATTCTGTATTACTCATGCCTATTTCCTGAGGAGCAGACATTTTTGAGTGGGTATATGTGTGAGGGGAAAGAGCAAGAGGGAGGGTATTTATTTTTGTTTGACTCTTTCTGAAGGAGATTAAGAAATGCTGAACTTTTACTGGTTTGAGCTTTCAATTGGCTTTGGTCAGATACCAAACTCGTAGGGCTGAAATGCAACGAACAGTAATAGGAAATGCAAAACAGGAGAAGAAATGAAAATTAAATCCTGATCAGTGATTCTGACATCCCATGCTAATGCCAGATGCAGCGACCAAATGCTTGTGTCCCAACAGCCTCATCATCATCTGCTTGATGTTGTATGGCTCTTTTGCAGTAAAAAATAAAGTAAAACCAATTTCATATTTTAGGTAGTTAGTAGATATATTTTTTGTTTTAATACCTACAAGCCTTCCTGCTCTAGCACTACTTTCTCATTTAATGATAGCTGTTTAAAATCATGACTTCTATCACTGTGTAAACATTAAGTACATATCTGGGTATGGAGAGTGACAGTAAACAGAAGATGGGTGATTTATCTATCACTCCTGCTTAACCCAGTGCTGGAGCTGGTACTAGGACCAGGTTTGCTGAGTAGGGCAGTGTTCCTGATTAAGCCTAAACTACTTCAGGGTTTCAATTTTAAAGCTCTCTATAAAAATACAAAAGATGGTTAGAATCCAAGCAGTGATTGCTTGTGTAATTGCGGTATAAAGAAGCCTTGAATGGGAACCTCATTTGGGCCTTGGGATGATACCACAGTATATAATCGTGCAAAATAGCATAAGAGCCACTATTCAAAGAGTCCTTCCTTCTGAAGTTAAAGCATCATTTTAAAGTTCACAACATCAGAGTAGTTACTATTTGAGCCACTTAAGGGCCAGATCTGCTGGCTCATATAAATAACTTTGCTCACTTGGAAAGTCCCAGTGACTTCAGTGAGGACAAGATCACACTCTAGGCTTTACAGTACAGAACTCTGTGCTGAAACAGCCTCAACAGAGGCCAAACGCTGTAACAATTTGCATGCACGAGTTATGCATAAAGATAAGCATATGTGTAAGCCTTTGTGGAACCAACTCCAAAGTTTTCAGGTTTTCATCACTAAAGATTGTACTTTGCCAAAGCCAACAAGGCTGTATTGTTCCATCCTCAGAATTAAAGGCGCTTTCACCCTCCATGTAACTGTTAACATACACACAGCTTTTTCCCCACCATCTTTCTTACTAACACATTCTGGGCACAGAGGAATATCACGTCAGGGCAGAATAATTCTTGAAATGACTGATTCACCTTTCTTGGTATTTTAAATTGGTCTATTATGATAGGAAAAGCACACTTTTTCCACACAGTATTTGGAGAAGAGAGTGTTTTCAAGTACTGTTTCAGTCCTTTTTCAAAACTCATCTTTAAATATTATCTGGGAGGGACTTTTTTTCGTGAGGGACTTACGTGCTAACAAGGTACCCAAGGCATTAGGGCCTTCCAGATGACAAGGGTTGACATCTGTAGTGAATTAACAGTCAAAGTGCTGACTGTAAACTGGGAAATCCAAACTCAGGTGGTTTGGACATGGCTCTGACTACCACATGGTCCCGAAAGATTGCCAAAGATGGTTTTGAGAACTAAATGTCAAGGAAATGACTCAGGGACAGGCCTTACTGTGCTGTCCAGGCTGTGTGTGTGTAGATATACATCTGTGTGTTCCATTTGCAAGAAGAAACTGGTATTTACATTGTGGATGAGCATGAACACTGCTGTAGCCATGACTTTGGGAAGGACCAGCTACAGCACAGACATTTTGTTATTGTTACTAGTTTCCAAAAACAAATAAAGAAAACAACAGAGGAAATCAACAGTTAATTATAATAGTGCAAGGACATCTAGCTGTGTGATTTACATACACATATAGGACCATGTATATAAATATACATGTCTCTTTCAAGACCACATCTAGGGAAGCAGAACAGGTCACAACACTACACAGTGCAGCTGCCTCTGCCATGCTGGCTCACGGCAAGGGTTTGTACTGATAAATCCCTCAGAACACACACTAGTGTGTGGGCTTGGCATTAATCCTGTTATCAAGGAGGGAAGGCCAGCCACTCCTCCTCCCACAGACCTGCCTACTGTGAGCTCAGGATGCTCTCTCCTCCGTTTGATTGCTAAGTGAGCCAGACTGCAGCACCTCTCTCCCACTCACACACACCCCAGCCAGCTGCTGTTCGGAAAGGAAAGACAGAAGGGGGACTATTTTTGTGTAAGCAAATAAAAATTATTGGTTACTTCTTAGTGGAGACAGTGGGTTATGCTACAACACCTGACATATTAAACCCATTAACACTTGTCACAGAAATATTATACAATGGGTGGATTATCCCTGATAGCTTACTAAGGCCATCCCCACTATCTCTCTCTTCTAGATCCTTTTCACTTTTTCACTGTCTATTGATTGCCTGGAGAAAAATTTATGATTTCCATTGTTCCCAAAAGGTTAATAGATCTGTGCTTTTAGATTGTGTCACAAAGGATTTGTAAAGAAGAGGCTGGAGAGCTGGAGCAGCATTCCTATCTGACATAAAAAACAAAGGTATCGTTACAGTTTTCTGTAAGAAAGACAACCCACTCTTCTGAATCATTGCACACACAGAAGTTACCAGCTCCAAAAGAGTCAGAGTTGCTTGGGACTGTGCAATTCTGTGTTAATGGAGGGAGGAAGTGGAAAGAAAGAAATGATTTGGCTCTACAAAATCCAAGTAGGTCTTTGTGGCCACAGTGTCCAGCCAAACCCTCCAGTTATGAAAAGAGATGCCGCTAGATTCAGTATTTGGACTTAGAAGTGGAAACATTAATATGAGAAAAAAAAAGCAATGGAAGAACAATTGCAATGTAAATAAAGTGATGGAAACTGAATGGGAAGTGTGAAGAGAAAAGGGAGCAAATGCTTTTTTACATTCTCCACAATTTAAGGTTTAAATTATTGTACAATGCATATCAGCTTATAGCCTTTCCACAAGTTTCATTCTGTCCCAGTTCACTTTCTGCCAGAGATTATTCCACAAAATGGGATTGCTGAACACTGGCTACATTTCATTCCAAATATGGCCACACTTATGGTGTAGGATTGTTATTTCTGAATTGTATATTCTACAATTTTTAAAAGAGTCTGAGATCCTTGACATGGAAAGAGCGTCAGTTCAATGACTGGGAAATACTAAACTAAAGCAGGGAGATTCACAAGTGGGATGGATCTTCTTGCATTTACGGCACAAAATTCTCTAGAATTGATTTTTATTTTTTTTTCCCAGGAATTTGATTCTCTGGTTACCCTTGACAAGTAGAATATGTTTCCATTTAGCTATCCATATTGTAAGCACAAAAGTATCTGGTCTCCCAGATGTGATGTGGGACATACTGTTTGTGAAGTATTTTAAGGTTCTCCAAATAAGAAGGAATTTGTATTGTTACATTTTGCTTACCAGAAACCAGCAGGAGCTCTTCCACCACTAACTTCCCCCCTGCATGCTCACTTTATGGGGTTTGGAGGGTGGTACATGAGACACGTGGGACTGACTCATGTTCATATTTCTTAGCTGTTATAAGTGACCTTTGTAGGATAGATTGTTTAGTATTTTTCTGGGAATACAGGTTAGCTTCAGGTTCACCAGTCTCCTTCAGTCCTCTTAGAGCTGTAGAACATTTAAGAATCTGGTCCAATGAAGGACTCTCTTTGAGTCAGAAAAATGGTTTATTTTGATGGATGCACAAAATGAGATTTTTCCCTTAATCTCCTGTGTAATTCATTCACATAATGGCTTTGTAGTTACATCATATTAATCCTTGGTATTACAGAGAGAACTGAGAATACTGCAAGTGTCAGAGCATACTGCTCAGCAGAAGAGGCCATGATTTACATCATTTATGTCTTAGCACTTCCCTGGAAATAATCCTTGAAGTTAGTATTCAAGGGGGAAAAAAAGCAGGGAAAAAAAAGTATTTGAATGAGAAACAGGGAGTGTAACACTGAGGTAAGTCACCAAAGGGATCTTCCTACTGTATGGTAATGAACTGCAGAGGCTGAGTGGAAGGGTCTTTACTGTGAGCTGAATCCAGTGAATGAAGTAGACATTGCAGAGTTGCTTATGTTCTCCTTTATAGTCAGTCAATCTCCACTGACTCTCTTGGTGTAGAGCAGGCACACAAGAGAAAACGATCCACACAACCATCGTGTAAACAGGTTTCTCTCACACACTATTCCACACTCGCAGCTTTTAGATTGCCATCCTTGGGCTAGGATTTGCATACAGTGAACGTGACTTTCCTATTTATTAATGGGCAAGGCTCATAACCAAAATCCCCCATGTACTAATAAGTTAATACATCCAGAACAGTATTCTATCCTTCTGGTTAGGTTTTCTTACTGATGGACTGGAAAAGGACATTTTTTAACTGTATAATTCTTCTCCTGCCTGACATAGAAACTGGGATGGTCACCTTCCCTGGGATGGCTTGCTTCTCCCCCACTGGTCTATTCTCCTCTCTACACTTAACTTACCGTTCTGCTGCCAGAGCTACATGTGAAGAGCCAGTGTACACAACAGCACCAACACTTTCACCAGGGGATGGGTATTTTCTAGAAATTCTAATGAGCCCCATGGGGCATTTTCTCTTCTCTGCTATGCCCTTTATTATACCCTCTCCAGTACCCTCACAAACCTTTGCAAAAATGGACACACCAACCTAAGTAATTTGGAAGACATTTAGGTGTCCTTCTAAATAATCTCTGTCCATATCCTTAAAATTATTTAAGCAGCAGAGTCAGCCAGCTGCATATCCTTGAGGATCTGGGTCACAGATGTATTAGAAAACATCACCTTCACTTTGAAGTGCAACTGCAATACAAATTTGTTTGCTTCATACTGCTCCTTCCCTTCTTGTTTAGTTATACCAGACACCTTTTTGTTAGTGAAAGAAGCAGAAATAGGTTACTTTGGATTTCAGTCCCAAAAACATGCATTCTTGGACACTCTTTATTTTGCTCTCTCTTTATAAAGAGAGCAAAGCAAGCTGGGCTTTGGGGCAGTATGTGGCACAGTAGAGGCTCAGAGGAAGAGCGAAATGTCAGGTTTTAGGAGTTAGTGGAGAGCAGAGGTTGGAAAGTTAAGGTCTTTCAGAATGTCCAAAGGGAAGCAGGTAAGAAGGGGTTGCAGTAGAAAAGGGATGAAATACAGGTAGAATCAAAGAAGAAGGAAGAGAAGCAGCTCAAAAAAGAACACTCAGGTAGCTCTAAGGGATGAAACATAAACCAGTTCACTATGAGGACCTCAGTATAAAGTATGTGCAGAATTAGGGGGCTGCAGGTCTTTAATGCCAACAAGGGTGGTTGCTTCTTACCCAAATGCAAGGTGGCATCTGCATGTCTGGGTTTCTGTGCTGACTGATACTAAAGCCCTTTCCAAGCAGCCAGTGAGACTGCTCCCACCCAATGGAATCCTGGACACTTTCTTGGGCCAAAAGCACTTGCAAAGAAAAGATAACACTAGATAAAAAGAAGTCACAGTATTTTCAGGGATAATTCTCAGTTTTGAAGGTAAATGTTCACAAATACATCTTCCTCACTCCTCCCCTATGGTCCCAGTCTCCTGAGAACCAGAAATGAATGTGAGAGGAATTACAGAGAATTCAGGTGGAATAAAATCATAATATTTGGTTTAATTTTTGTCTTTGCTTTACACAGTTCCAATATTTATTTTTTTTCTGATGACTCTT
>VYZU01051157.1:8828-21328 GCA_013401355.1 Ceyx cyanopectus
TTAATTAAAAAAAAAAAAAAGAAAAAAAAAAGAAATTGTTTTAGTTGTCAATTAAAAGACTGTTCATTAGTAAAATCTTTGCACTCTTCCTTCATCAAAACCCAAATAACTAATTGGTGACAATCTGTGTTTTCCAGAATGAAAGATTAGGATGCCAGTATATACTAAATAAACTTCCCACACTGACTGAGTTATTTTACAAGAAGCAGGGAGGTTTGAATTCAATGCAGTGCTTTGCCCCTGCTCATTGTTAATCGTGCACCAAAGACGCACTGGCTGGGCTGTGCTCCAGAGCCTGGTGGAGCCAGGAAGTTGAGTCTTCGCAGTGTAAACATAAGTTTGAAGGAGGGATCAAGAGGTCAAATGCATGTTCATAAACAAATTTTAATTTCGGCTTGCAAAAGTGTATGTCCAGGAAGATATATTAGACCAGTGATTTAAAAATTTTAAATAAACTTGGTTTTTTTTTAACGTCATCTATTTATTCATGCACATATCAGAAAGATTGTTAATGACTATAAATCATGTCTTAATTCTCAGAGTTTAAAGATACTTTTTTTAAAAAGTCTGTAATGTTAATTCTTAAATAATATTTCTTGCCAAATGTACTCATAAATCTGGTGCACTGCAAAGCCAATTTTCCAATTAAAATGTTCAGCAAGATTGCAAAAATAATATGTTGGAGATACTGCAATATATGTAGTTAAAGAAGTACTGACTGTGAATTAAAATAGCAAGAATCATTTCTAACAAGTGTTAAAGACTTTGGTGATGAAGAAATGAAGAAGTGCTTGGGTGGTCTTGGAGAGTCCTGAGGAAACAGGTTGTCCTGTTTCTTTCTACTCAAAACAAAGACTCAATACAATGGAGGAGCTGCTGCATTTCGTGCAGCCATCCTACCAGCAGCCCTGTGCCAAACATCCTGTGCTGATGAGGATTTCTCCCCTCCTTTGTAGAGGAAGCTGTCAATGAAGTAAAGCGTCAGGCAATGGCCGAGTTGCAGAAGGCAGTGTCAGAGGCAGAGCGGAAAGCTCACGACATGATCACTTCAGAGAGAGCCAAGATGGAGCGCACTGTTGCCGAAGCCAAGCGCCAGGCCGCAGAGGATGCACTAGCTGTTATCAATCAGCAGGAGGATTCAAGTGAGGTAAGATCTCTGCCGGGTAGGCAGCACATGGGGCCACACACTGTCAGTGTATCTAAGATGGCTTTACCCTGGCACAGGCTGTTGGTGCCACATGGAGTTTGGTGCTTGGTGGTAATGGTGCACATGGTTGTTTTGGTCTTGTATTCCAGGCACATTCTAAGTTCCAAATATTCTTGGATATGCTTGGTGGACTTGAGCTGTGTTCTTACCTTTTACCTGCTGTTTGGAGTTACATATACTGTACACATTTCTGTTTTAATTCAACTTTTCAGTAGCTTTATTTTAAAGCTTTTCAAGCTGCTATATTGTATAGATGAAAAGATTACTTGGTAGAAAATATTTTGGGCTAAAATCCAGTGAAAGCAAAGAAATTATTCATTTAAGAGACTGTAGAGCGAAGTGTGAAAAAGTTTGCCTGGGAAGGTGTTGGATGTAGACTCATAAAATAATTTTGTTCAAAGAGACCTTTAAGATCATCAGCTCAAATCATTAACCCAGCACTACTAGGTCACCACTAAACCATGTCCTTAAGTGCCACAGCTACATGTCTTTTAAATACCAGAGATAACATCTTTTAAATTTCCAGGCATGGTGACTCCACCATTTCTCTAGGCAGCCTGTTCCAGGGCTTTACAACCTTTTCCATGAAGAATCCTTTCCTAATATCCAAACTAAATCTCTCCTGGTGCAACTTGAGACCATTTCTCTTGCCACATCCCTTGTTACTTGGAAGAACAGACCAACATCTACAACTTCCTTTCAGGTAGTTGTTGAGAATAATAAGGTCTCCCTGACCCTCCATTTCTTCAGTTAAAACAGCCCCAGTTCTCTCAGCTGTTCCTCCTAACACTTGTTCTCTAGACTCTTTATCAGCTTCGTAGCCCTTCTTTGGACATGCTCCAGCACCATAATGTCTTTCTTGGCTCAAAAATGACCACAGTATTAGAGGTGCAGCAGGGGAACAATGACTCCCTAGTCCTGCTGGTCACACTATTTCTTATACAAGCCAGGATACTGTTGGCCTTCTTGGCCATCTGGACACGCTGCTGGTTCATGTTCAGACAGCTGTCCACCAGAGCTCCCAGGTCCATTTAAAGCAGGCAGCTTTCCAGTCACTCCTCCCCAAGCTGGTAGATTTCGCTGAGGTTGTTGTGACTGAAGTGCAGGATGTGGCACTTGGCCTTGTTAAACCCCATCCCATTGGCCTCAGCCCATTGATCCAGCCCATTCAGATCCCTCTGTAGAGCCTCCTACCCTCAAGCAGATCAACACACCCACCTAACTTGGTATCATATGCAAACTTGCTGAGGATGCTCTTGATCCCCTCATGCAGATCATGGATAAAGAAGCAATTAGCAAAAGATTATGGTTCCTCTAGGACAGGATGTGAAGTTAGATTTTCAAGAGTTTGCTTATTTTTAATGTATTGCTTAGGTTGAAAGAATACTTGAGAGGAAAAATAAACTGAAAGAGCAACACAATGTAAAACAAGAATAAGTATATAAACATATTAAGCCTTGATTTGCTTTCAGAGATGAGAGTGAAAGCCTTGAATTGCTGTGGTTTTGGACATTCAGGTGTGCAACTAGATGCAATCTGGGAATGAAAGAGTAGCATGTGTTCGACCAGTGCTGCAGCAGTATAGATAGCAAATAAATTTTATGTCTGTCACAGGAAAACAAGGTCCTAAATTAAAACTGCCCTTAAAAACAGACATGACAAAGAAATTACATCAGTTAAAAGTTGTTTTTATACACTCTTCATCTCTTAAGGTCACTGAAATGGAAGAACACTAATGAAGTATTTATAGTTCTTGTACTAAGGTCTTGGCTGTAGTAAGCCCACTTTTCAATATAAATTCTAGATGGCATGGAGTTGGAAATGAGAGTAGATAGCAGTACCTGGGTGTTGGGGGCATGTCTGTGTGTAGAGTAGTGTCAAAGCCCTTTTCATGGGCTGGATGGGCAGCGTTGTAGAAAAGTCACTTAATTTGCAAGACGCAGATGAGCTAGCTGCAGCATGCTGAAAAATATGGCAAAAATGGCAAGCAGGTAAGTCAGCAGCATGCTGCAATATGCAGCCATAATTTGAGGGAGCATAAGATTTTAATTCATACCAGGCTTCTCTGGAGATGAAAGACCATTGTGGGATCACTGAATGCCCAGAGTTTCTCCTTAATGTGCAGCAGATGAATAACAAGGAGACAAAAGGAATTGATTTTCAGCATCTGAAAGTTTCTCAGGAAGAAAGGGGCTAGGGGCAGTGTATGTACCCTTTAAGTACTAACTGTTCCATTGTAGATTAAATGAGACATAAATTCAATTTATTGGCATTTTTTGTAGCTGAGATATACTTGAGGACATTTTTTCCTGCACTATGTTAATAGAAAGGGCATTTGTCTGACATAGCATCAGTAAAGAGCTGTTGTTTTGTATGTGTGTATGTCCAAGAGACTCCTATTCTTAAAACCAAAATTTCAAAGATAAACCTCTTTGGAGGAAACAGTAAACTGTGTCTGTTTAGTGAACTGATAATGCTGTAGGCAGGACAGAGGAAGTACTTATGTGCCAATACTTAGAGCTCATTCTTCCACAGGCAAATATGCTTCCAAAGGAATGCGTAGAGTTTGTGTGCTGTAATTAACTTGAGCAGCCATAGATCTGGAAAACCTATATAACAACATAAATCTTTGATACTTCTCCAGAAGAATTGCTTGTGAAGTTATTAATTTCTTGGAAACAGGACTTTTAAGAAATGGCAAATAATTAATTGAATTACATTCCAATGAAATGTGGGTCATTGAATTATGGATGTTCTTAGGGCTATGCATCCTTAGGAAGGATAGAAGCCTCCTGGACATAGAAATGAAGTCTAGTATTCTGGTCCCGCAGCTTTAAAACTCATAGTCATAAGTGACACATCAGGGTGGATGTTTTGAGGTGAAAAATGCAAGATTTAGGAAACTTGCAGGGAGAACTCATTCGCTCGGTTTGTGATTACAGGTGCTTGATTAATTGCAAAGGAAGATGATAGCGATACTTTGAGAGATAGAGTGTCTATTTTTGTAATTAGTTTCTCTTCTGCTTTTAATTATGCCACACTCTGAACACTTAGGGCAATGCTTCTCACTCTTGCTTATTAACTCAGGCTCTCCTTTATTTTGATAATTCCTATAAGAATGGGTCAGACTTTTCCTTCATCTTTGAGGATAGGAAATGAGTTTGCCAGTGTTTGCAAAGTATTTCTTTGGAGATGAAGCCTTCTTTTTATTGAGGTTGAGAAATAAAACTTCATATTGTCTTTGGCATGCATCTCTCTGTCAACATCCCTCCTTATTTGTCCAGGTTGTAAGTCTTCATAAGCTTCTCTCTGTTTACAGCTTTCAGTGGAACATTACCAGCAATGAAGATTCTGGTGTACTAAAGACACTGGAATAGTATCTTCAGGGGTGGAATATTTCCACTTCAAAACACAAGAATGATGAAAAACAGCTTCTGTAGTCTTACAGGACTAGAGGAAGGCTGAGCATCACTCCTCATTTCTTACTCTTTCTGAGGCCTTACACCAAGACCTGCAAGAGAGCTCAGTGTGGGCCACTATTCGATCGCCATGCAGTTTCTGACACAGAGTATTTCTCCCACAGATGTCATTTGTCTTTTGGTTGTTGAAACTATGAATGGAGATAGGAATTTGGCACCATATTTCCAGTGTATCAGCTATAATTTTCATCTGATATGGCCACTCCTTGTCCATTGGCAAGGTTTCTCCTTTACAGCTCTTCATGAGTTACTCAGTAAAATGCAACCTGGACCTAGCTGAGACTTCTTGAAGCTCTGGTGTGAGAACTGTGGCATGATTTTTATTCTAATCTCCAGAGTTCAAAGTGGTAACTACCACTAAGACTCAAGTTTTTTGTAATCATAATAATTTTAAGATAATATGCACTCTGCTAAACAAAGACCTTTCAGAGGTCTCACAAAGAGAAGTAGATTGGTTTTACATTTTTCTTTGTGGCTTTGTGTGTGTTGCTTTTTTTCTGGTTTTATTTGGGTGTTTTGTTTTGCTTTGATTTTAACCCAGAAAAAGTGTTATCCCTGAGTGCAAGGTTGTCTGCAAAAAACAGTGAAGTTTGCAAGTCAACCTGAGTGAAAATAAAAAATGTATTTTTATATAAAATAAAAGACAGCTGAGGACAATGAGAGGGCTAACAGGGGAGTTGTGATATTTGGAAGCATTTTGACTTAAGATGCAATCTGAAGTATTTTGACAATTACCATATTTTGTTGCCTTTATTTTTTTTTCACATTCCATTTCTGACCCTTACTTGATACCTTCTTTTCTTATGTTTGTGTTGTTGAATAGGATTTAATTTGCAGGGCTGCTGCTTAAGTGCTTTTACTTTTTGAAGATTTTTATTGTTTCCTAGCATAAGAATAGGCCATGTTCATGATTTTCTGTTATTCTAATGAGATATTGGTTGAACACCAGGTAACAGAACACATGGTTTTTGGAAAGTAAAAGGACAGGAGAAGGTCTACCTGCCAGCATGGCTATTCCTGAACCACAAATTATTTCTTGACCAGTTCCTTACAGTTGTGTGGCAAAAGAGGACCAACCCATTCATCAGTAGCTGACTACAGAAACACATTTGAGCAGCCTACTCTTCAGTGACTGCTGTGCTTGCTTTGGCTGCAATGCACTGTTGTGCAAATCAATTTTAGTAGTAAGGGTGAATGGTTTAGCAAAGAGAGTGGCTGCCCAGATTGGTGGGGAGGGAGGGGAAGTCATCAAAACATCTGTCTTTCTGCTGTGGTGTAAAGTGCCAATGAAGAATCTGACACAGTGTTCTTCCTCATTTTGAGTAGAGTCGGGGCTGGGACAGGGTAGGAACACAAATACTTAATTCTGTCCTGCTCCAAGCAGATGCTGACATCTGCTCAGATAAAACAAGTGTGCAACTGGGACGGACTAGTTGCACACTGTTTTTAAGAGATGGGCAAAGTCAGGACTTGTTTATATTGGAACAGTTTATGTCACATTTACCTGATATTTTGATGACAACAGAGTTCAATCTCTGCTGACCACTCCATTGAGACAAGGACTGAGCCAGCAAACCTGAAAAATCAGGCAAGCCTAGTTTTTAAGCTGGTATTAATGTAATACCTATGTCAGCTAATGTTTGGGATTTTCTTTTGGCTGGCCATCTCTTACAAGTATCACATCATCCCCTGCAGCTGTGGGTGGTACAGAGGCACCAGAGCTATGTGTTCTCTGCAGGATCAGTCCAGATGTGATGTTAACATTGGCACTGCCCCAGACTGCTAAGCTAAGCCTGGCCATCCAGCTTGCACATTTCTTCTGTATGCTTCTCTGCACTTCTTTTTTCAGGATTTAGTTTCTCTCATGTTGACAACGTATGAACATAAAATGTACTTCACACAGTACATAGTGGCTTGGGCAAGCCTGGAGTGTTCAAGAATAAGTGTAACTTTACTAGGAGTGTTTATAGGTTTGAGTCTCTTTATGTGGAGTGCTGCATTTTGACACAGCATGGGAATTTCAAAAGCACCAATGTTTCCCTTTCCAATGGGCATTGGATAGAATCTCCATAAGCAACTTTACTTTTTTTTTTGCACTGGTGTTCAGTGGCTCATATATTTCTCATTTACGCCACTGTGGTTGAAGTGATTTCTAGATGTTCTTTTCCTGTGGTTAGCAGTGATAGAGTTTTGAATGCCATGAGCATTGCAGAACTGGGAAAATTCTGGGTTCTTCATACCCAGACATGATTCCTTACATAGTAAACTGGGGAAATACAGAATTTATCAAAAATAATAGAGCAGTGTTTGGCATTGTATTAGGGCATTTCAGAGTTCATCATCTCTTTCACATGTCATAGTCCATTTGGGATTTTTTTTTCTTCTTCAAGCTCTACAACTAAGTCTCAGCTGGAGGTGTCAGAGGAAAACAAATACTTTGTTGTGGTTGAATATTGTGGACATTAAAGCAACAGGATGGGCAAAATTATTCTCGAATTTGTGTCCTGGTATTGGAGACCACAGAAATGGAGACTGTTTTGAAGAATTTTCGTGATGGTAAACAGAAGTGTCAGTTCTGTTGTTTGTAGATGGAAGTTCAAGTGCATAGGAGTTAAAAGTCTGACCTAAGATAAGGCTCTGACCTAAGACTGATGTTCCTTGTCAGTTGAAAGAGGAGGATGAAATATGATCAGTGGCATAAATTCTGAGCAAGTTTCTCATCTGGTGTAATTTAGCCCAATTTCATTGAATTAATCAATTTTCAAGGTAGCATACTTAAATTGAATTACGTAGTCTGAGAATCTGGCCTTTTGTATAACCTGACTGTTTCATGGGAAAATCGATGTAGAGTTAAACTCTAATCGAGTCCTCCTTGTAGTTTCAGTTACATCTGGAACTGTATAAAGCAAGCAATGAGCTTGAAGTACAGTGTAGTAGGTCACTACCTAAAGACAGACAAGATAAGACCAGGAGAGGCTTTAAGAGATTTGCTACTCCCTTTCCCCCTGTAACCAACTCTAGCTGTATCATTCCTGTGAGGTACCTGCTTTTCCTATGCTTTAGTGATGGAGATTCTTCACCACCTCTAGGCAATTTGTGCCTGTCCTTTAAAATATTTCTCATAATATCTCTTCTAAATTTTTCTTGCAGATATTAGATCTCATTGTTTCTCCTGTTCATCCATGTAGACATAGTCATTACCTGTTTCACTGCAGCAGCCTTCAAGATATTTGAGTGGTACTGTCCCCTCTCAGGCTACCATCTCTCCTTAGGTTTATCAGTCTGAGTTTGTTCAGTCTTCCCTCATAGCTTGTACTTGTCCGGCCTCTGATTATTCTGACCTTAGGCCTTTTTCTGAATTCTTTCTGTCTTATTTGTCTTACTTGATTTGCTGTATTTCAAGTGCATTGTCCCATCCTGGACAGTACTCTGGGCTGGCTCTTGCCAATGCTAGAAGATGCAGAGTCCTAGATTAGGTGTCAAGCAGCCCATTGGCCTGCTCATATGTACTGTTTGCCGCTTTGTCATCAACAATGACATTGTGTCCACACAGTTCAGCCAGGACGGTCCATTTTTCTAGTTTTCCAGGGGAAAAGATACCTTGACTACACAGTCCTGTAGTAAGCTCAAGCTCTGTCTGTGATATCTACATCACTGGAAATAAGTGAGCACATGTGTATGAAGCACATCACAGGCCATTAGCTTTTCTTCAGTAGAATTTGGGCTCTGGAGCAACGTGAACAGAAAGCATTTGTTGCCAAAGGTTGTGGTGCCCAAGCGTGATCTTTAGTGTTGTTTTTCACTATTTACACATGGGAAGAAGCAATGAAGGGCCACAATAGTGAGGGTTGTGTAAGATANTGAATGCCATGAGCATTGCAGAACTGGGAAAATTCTGGGTTCTTCATACCCAGACATGATTCCTTACATAGTAAACTGGGGAAATACAGAATTTATCAAAAATAATAGAGCAGTGTTTGGCATTGTATTAGGGCATTTCAGAGTTCATCATCTCTTTCACATGTCATAGTCCATTTGGGATTTTTTTTTCTTCTTCAAGCTCTACAACTAAGTCTCAGCTGGAGGTGTCAGAGGAAAACAAATACTTTGTTGTGGTTGAATATTGTGGACATTAAAGCAACAGGATGGGCAAAATTATTCTCGAATTTGTGTCCTGGTATTGGAGACCACAGAAATGGAGACTGTTTTGAAGAATTTTCGTGATGGTAAACAGAAGTGTCAGTTCTGTTGTTTGTAGATGGAAGTTCAAGTGCATAGGAGTTAAAAGTCTGACCTAAGATAAGGCTCTGACCTAAGACTGATGTTCCTTGTCAGTTGAAAGAGGAGGATGAAATATGATCAGTGGCATAAATTCTGAGCAAGTTTCTCATCTGGTGTAATTTAGCCCAATTTCATTGAATTAATCAATTTTCAAGGTAGCATACTTAAATTGAATTACGTAGTCTGAGAATCTGGCCTTTTGTATAACCTGACTGTTTCATGGGAAAATCGATGTAGAGTTAAACTCTAATCGAGTCCTCCTTGTAGTTTCAGTTACATCTGGAACTGTATAAAGCAAGCAATGAGCTTGAAGTACAGTGTAGTAGGTCACTACCTAAAGACAGACAAGATAAGACCAGGAGAGGCTTTAAGAGATTTGCTACTCCCTTTCCCCCTGTAACCAACTCTAGCTGTATCATTCCTGTGAGGTACCTGCTTTTCCTATGCTTTAGTGATGGAGATTCTTCACCACCTCTAGGCAATTTGTGCCTGTCCTTTAAAATATTTCTCATAATATCTCTTCTAAATTTTTCTTGCAGATATTAGATCTCATTGTTTCTCCTGTTCATCCATGTAGACATAGTCATTACCTGTTTCACTGCAGCAGCCTTCAAGATATTTGAGTGGTACTGTCCCCTCTCAGGCTACCATCTCTCCTTAGGTTTATCAGTCTGAGTTTGTTCAGTCTTCCCTCATAGCTTGTACTTGTCCGGCCTCTGATTATTCTGACCTTAGGCCTTTTTCTGAATTCTTTCTGTCTTATTTGTCTTACTTGATTTGCTGTATTTCAAGTGCATTGTCCCATCCTGGACAGTACTCTGGGCTGGCTCTTGCCAATGCTAGAAGATGCAGAGTCCTAGATTAGGTGTCAAGCAGCCCATTGGCCTGCTCATATGTACTGTTTGCCGCTTTGTCATCAACAATGACATTGTGTCCACACAGTTCAGCCAGGACGGTCCATTTTTCTAGTTTTCCAGGGGAAAAGATACCTTGACTACACAGTCCTGTAGTAAGCTCAAGCTCTGTCTGTGATATCTACATCACTGGAAATAAGTGAGCACATGTGTATGAAGCACATCACAGGCCATTAGCTTTTCTTCAGTAGAATTTGGGCTCTGGAGCAACGTGAACAGAAAGCATTTGTTGCCAAAGGTTGTGGTGCCCAAGCGTGATCTTTAGTGTTGTTTTTCACTATTTACACATGGGAAGAAGCAATGAAGGGCCACAATAGTGAGGGTTGTGTAAGATAGGGAGTTTTGCATGTCAAACCCATCTACCATGGCAGTGCAAGTTCCCCATCATATGTCTGTTCATGCTAATTTGCATGGTAGTAATTTTTAAACACAGTAAGCTGTTTCATAAAACTTATTTTAAAATTATTGTATATTATGTGCTTTTATGCCCACAATTGCATTAAAGCTGTAACGATCTGTTAAATTAGAAATAATATGTCCAGTGGACAAAATCACATACCAGACAATGTAGGACACATAAAGTTATTGTATAAGGAGACAGATTAAAGTTTTGTCACTTCATGAAAATCTTGCATTTATGTATCATTTATCTATCAGCCTGCACTGAACATGAAAAATGAGTAGTATTTTAATAAGAAAGTTGAACCAATTAAATGACTGTTTTGTGACATCAACGCAGATCTTGTGGTAAGCTACTGAATTACCATATGGTGGCTCTTGTCATGTCTGGTGGCAGTTCTGTCTGTGCAGATAGATCTTCCCCAGAAGGAGAAGCAAAATGAAGATTCCTCAGAAGCTGGCCTGTATTAACTGAACAGATACTCGAATATAAAAATGTTATATCCTTGTAATAATTCCTACAGAATTAAAGCACGGACTTCAAATGATACAGTTGGATCTGGACAAGGGAGGGTTTCCTGCGTCTGGGCAGGTTCTTGCTGTCTTCAGCATTACTCCATGTGGACAAGAGACTTTCTTTTTCAGGAAAAAAAGTTTCCTTTTCAGGAAACAAGTTTCCTTTTCAGGAAAGTCTACATGGGGAGGTTTTGTACATGTGTATTTGTTTTCAGATGAGGGGATAAAGGAAATTATGTGCCAAACCCAAGGCTGACAGTGTATTTGTAAACAAACATTTAGGAGGTCAGCAGGCATGGCAATGGGCAGACATTCTGTGCAAGCACAGGCGGAGCAGAACTGCACCATGATTGCCAATCACAGTGAAAGCATCAGACTGGGAAAATGAAACTTTCACAAGTACAATGCAACTGTTGAGAAAGATTAGGATAGCAAAAGGAGAATCCAGGTGTGTTCTCTTTCTGGTCAGTAAGATGAGGTATTGCATCTTTTTGAAATGCTAATACAAACTTGCCAGATTGTTCTGGTGTATGTGTAAATATGTCTGTGTGTGCACATGGTCATGTACACTGTTCTAAATTACTTAGATAAAAGGTGTTTTGCAGAAAAGATGTTCAAGAATAGTGCAGCTACCCATTTCCAAAGGTGGTTTTACCTCTCCAGCACTGGACAGAGTTTGAGCAAAATGAACCTGAAAAAAATGAATACTGAATCAAAACCAGGTGATGCCAGACAAGCAGTCTGAATTCCCAACATTTAATTACCAGAAACATCTGTTTCTGTGTGTTGGTAATTCCACCTTTTCTTAAAAGTGTTTTTAAAGATGAGAACAATTTTATGAAATAAAAAAAAGAAATCTCCAACACATGTATCTGTAATTACCAGGTTTAGTCTGTATGTTTAATCACTATGAATTGAGTATGACATGTACATTTGATTTCAATCCCAAAGAGCAATCAAGCACTGGACAGTTACTTTTCCCCCATCTGCCAGTACATACCTATGCCAAGAAAACCCCAAACACTATCTGACCAAAAAATGCACACAAAAAAAAACAAACCAAAAAAAACCCACCGGCAAAAAGGGTGAGGATGGAACCAACACAGCGAAATTTTCTGAAGCAGCTACTTGAGTCCGATTAAATGTCTAATTTCCTACAATATTGTTTTCAATTTAGGTCTTTGATTATGAAATTGGGAAATTTTTAAATGTAGTTGAGGAATATCACTCATGACATGAGGAAAATCACATCATTCTGGCCATGTTCCAGCATCCAGCTGGCATAACTATAGAGTGTGAAAGTGAATAGCATACATATTCTGCAGTAGTTTCCTCATCCTGCCAAAGATTTAGGTTCCAGCTTAACTATTGACTGCCAGAAGTGCCACTTAGTCAAATGACATTACTCAGACAAGTAAAACTGAAGTTTTCTTGGTGCAACAGATCTTACCTGTGTGATAGGTCATTTTCTTTCTTTCTTGTCTTGTATTCTTCCCTCTCAAATTTTGGAGACGCACTTTTTTTTTGTGAGTGCATGTTTCTTTATTTGTCTTAATAAATCTGGCATAGGAGCTAGCTGAAGTTTCACTGAAAGTCTGCTGAAGTTTTCCTGAAAGCGTTACTGAAGTTTTACTATTAGTCAGTGTCACGGTTTAGGGTCAGGGCAGCCCAGACTGATAACAGATGCTCTCTTTTAACCCCCCT
>VYZU01051157.1:28828-41586 GCA_013401355.1 Ceyx cyanopectus
TTTTCAAACCCTAGGTTTCAGAGAGGGGAAATATTGTCAGCCTAAGCCATGTATTGGGAAATGCTAACTATGAAGATTGAGAGGTTCTACCCTCAGATTGACTTTATTTTTGTGTTATACTGCAATGCCTGACTATGTAAGCTGTAGGGCAGGAAAAATGTAGGTGTTTTACCATTTTCACTCACTTTATTTCCCCCAGTCTAAAGATTAAAAGTCCCTAAGACAGTGATGATGGAGCAAACTGAAGGTGCCAGACCAGGACTTGTAACTCTGCTTTTTTTTTGTCTCAGTGTGACATGCATCTGTCCTAGTTGTTTCATACCATGTTGCACTTACATGAATAGGTAAGGACTTTCTATTTCTGCATACTCTCTGCTGTGCTGTCCCTGTTTGCTTCTTCCCCCAGCCTACTGCACCATGAGGCTTAGTTTGTGAGGTAGATAAGCAACTAATGAAGTAAGGGGTGGCTGAAAGGAGAGCAGAGGTGTTGCAGTTCACTAGATGTACCTGAGCTAGGCTGGGCTGGGTTGGGTTGGGTGAGAGGAGACCTGTGTTTTTTTGCCTGGATGTTTCTGGTCCTGCTTTTGCCTTGCAGGTCTGAGCATTGTGCTGCCATTTTTCTATTCATAAAATGGACTTAACACTGCTTTCACCTCTGCAAAAGCATGCTGAGGACATCAGAGGAAAGCACAATGTACAAGGTAAGTATTTATTCTATCGGCCAGACACCTATCTTAGGGGCACTCAAAAAAAGGATAGATAGAGCAGAGGAAAGTAAACACGCTGGCTTTGAAGACTAAGGCTATCTTGTTCAGTCTAGATCAAACAGCAGCTTCCAGGCATGAGCCCAAATACACAAAGTGCATGCACAGTTCAATGAGCACACTGGCGTCCCTGGCTGCATCGGGCAGACACTAATGACAAAGAAGGAATTAAACACCGCAGTGCAGTGACAGAGTTATGTTTCCTTAGAAATCAATAAACCCAAAGGCAAGTTGTTTTAAAAAGGAAACACTCCGTGTAAAGTGTAAGAGATCAGAAATGACAGGGACTTGGCTCCCAACCATACTACACGTTCGGAAAAATCAGCAGATGCAGACTTGTGCAATTTTCTAGCATAAAATTTGTCTTTACATTGTGTACAACTTGAGGTAAAATGCACTGAGATCCCATCCCACAGCTCCTGAGTTAGACAGGCAGGCAGTATGGCTCTGCAAAGGCATATTCTATGTCCCTCCCGTAGAGCTGGCTCCTCTCAGGGGAAGTCAATGAGTATGTGAAAAAATAAGTGTACTGAGACATGGTTTCACCACTGGTCACAGCAGTTTAGAGCCCAACAGATTCTACAAGGCCACAACTACCCCAGAAGAAGGGTCCATGAAGAGCAAATGCATTGAAGCTGTATGAGAAAGATGCATTTTTTAGTCTTTTTACTCAAACAGGAACCACACATGCTCCAAAGGAGCCTAGTCCTCTCTTCTCCACTCCCAACTAGGCAGAAAGATGAGGAGCTGTGCAGGATGCTGTTCCGCTCTCTGATGCTGCTGTGGAAGTAGATAAATCCAGCTTTTTAGGACACTTGGACGAAAAATCTGCTTGCATCTTTTCATCTTCATATCTTACAAAGACCAAATGGATTCTTTGAGTCTTTTGTTTGTTTGGGGTTTTTCTATTAGTTTTTTTGTTTTTATTCCTGGATTGGAGAAAACCACAAGAAAGATTAACATTAAAGTTTCTCTGGATGCCCCTTCTGCATGCATATATGGCCAGGCTTCCATACTGAGACAAGGCTGGTTACCCTCAGCACAGAGTATCTACCACCCATCTGAGTGAGCTCATGCACTGCTGTTTGTATAGCTACGCTCCATCCCAAAGCAGCCCGGTATGTCCAGAGGTAAAGATCTTCATATTTGGTGTTTTACTTCTTCAGTTTTTTTGTTTTGTTTGTTTTGTTGTTGCTTTTGTTTGGTTTTCTTTGTGTTTTTGTCATTGTTGTGTTTTTGTTTGTTTTTGTGTGTGTTTCAGTTAACAAAAACAAAAAAAGGACTCGTATAAACCAATTCTTGAAGCCTGACGTCAGATGTGGTTGGTAGGCTTTGGTTATTCATGCCAGTTAACAGGCTAAATGGAGGCTTACTGTACTTTTTTTGAGCAATCCTAATCTCTTCGAATGAATAACAAGAAGAAAAAGATGGGTTGACAGAGGCAGTTAGCAGAGATCATACTTACACATGTTTGTTTTCAGTAATTAGTCACAGTGTTAATAGAAACATTCACTTTAAGCAAAGACTGCTTATTTGCACAAACAGAGGGCCATATGCTCTGGTGGGTGTGGAAGGGGGTTGATTAAAAACTTTTCAGGAATATTTTGAATGTGAAAACTTGTTATTATATTTATTCATTTATTTATCCCTTTTAATTATTTTCACAGCAGTTAGGTTTTGTAATATTTTCCACTTGAAAATGTCAGATTAAAAACACAGGTCTCTGTGTTTACCTTCTCTCGCTCTCTTTTGCATGCAGACAGAATGAGAGTTTTTAAGTGGCAGTCTATTGCTAAGGGCTTACATATGGACAGCATATGAAAATGAACCAGGCTGTAGGTGTTTTACCAATGCAATTTAGAGTATGTTGCCTTTTATTTTGATTTTACAATAGTACCAGACAGTGTTTGCTACAGGACTAAGAATACAACAGCTCAACTACTGCCTTTTACAAAGATTTATTTTATTTTATGTTTTTTATTTTTATTTTATTTTATTTTATTTTATTTATTTCAATATATTAGACTAATAGTTGTTCCAAAGGGGAAGATACACTGAGTTGTTAACATATCCCTTTTATTCCAGCCTGTTCTGTTTCTGTCAAGTATAACGGGGAAATTTCCTATATGTTATGAAATGTTATTCAATTACACCTCTGTCCAGGTTGTGGGTTTTTTCTTTCTCTTTTTTTTTTTTAAAAAAAAAAAGTAGTAAAACTTGCTGCTTATCTGCCAGTTGCAGGAGAAGGAGAAAGAGAGAGGTCAAGACGATTTTCTTCACCAAGATGCCAAGAAGCCTTTATTTATTAATTTACAGCTCTTTTTAGACCCTTTTAACCTCAAGGTAATTGGACAAAAAGCCAGCCACCCCTTGGGTGATTTGTTGGGGTGCCACAGCACCCATAGTCAAAACATCTCTCTATCGTTTGTAAAACGCTGCCATCAAGGTCACAGCTGGTGAGATTCTTTGCAATCTCACAAGGAGGAAAATTCCAGGCAGTAGTTATTTTAGCATCCCCAAAAAATAATAATTATTATAACTTCAAAGAAAAACATTTATTTTCTTGGACAAAATAACTTTGATTTTATAAGGCACTCATGATCAGTATAGGTTTTCAAGAGAAAAGAATCTATTTGAGTTTGTGTGTTTACTTTTCTCTAGTATTGTGTTTTTAGGCATGTTTATAATTTACTTGGCATGGTGCTTTTGACTTTGCTTGAGTGAAACATTAGATATCTTGCAATTCATCCTTTTGCAGCAGGCCCAGATGCTCCAAGCAGTAACAGGGACACTAAAATCAGAAGCCCCAGCCCCAGGATGTGTTCCTGATTACCTGTGGGGAGGTGCTGATAGGGACAAGTATTTTCCTCCTCTGAAGTTCCTCTGCAGCTGATTTCCTCCCACCCATCCCCAGTGGGGCTGAGTAATTTGTTCATTTGCAAATCACAACAATCACATTACAAAGCAATTTACCACTGAATCTATTGCCAGATGCAAAATATTATGCTCAGTTTGATTTACACAAATACTTCAGAGGAAAGAAACAAATGCCTATCCATTTGCAGATCTTTTAGAGTGACAGAAATGAATTCACTTTTGTATAATCAAAAAACCTATGTCCAAACCATCCAGACACACACAGGCACAAAACTGTCACAGAAATAGTTCTGGTGTGTTTCATGCTCAAGGCATCTTAGACTGACTTTCAGTGGCCTCTTTGGTCATCCACGTCTTCTGTACTGATATTACCATTTCTCCCACAAGTTGTATATTATCTTTCTACCAATGAACTGGAGACTGGTCTTCACACAGAAGTTAATTTCATAGTAAATGAGCTAAGGAAGACAATCACTGGGGATTGTCACGTATTTCAGTGGGAGGGAAGGGTTAGGTGATTTAGGTTAGTTGGTGGGCAAAGCTTTCTCCTGTGAAGGATGTTTGAGCTCCAGAAAAGACTATCTGGGAGAGTGTCACCTTGCATAGCCCTTCTCACTTGCTCTGTGCAGACAATTCAAGAGTTTCTGGTGGACAAAGCCTTTAATGTGTAGCCATTGGCAGATCAGAGGCCTTTTATTGGCTCCCTCTTTATCTGTTTCCATGATAATGCTGCTAGAGCTGGCTACTGTTGACCTAGGTTTATGTGGCATTATTACATGCTTTCACTCCTTCCACAAAGCATCACAGCTAAAGGCTCTCACCATACATCAGTGATGAGGAAAGGTAGATAAGAAGATGGCTATGTTATATAGCCATAACACTGGCTATTGCAGACCTGTTGCTTTTCAGGAACCAGCAGCCAGTGCAGTTTGAGTACATCTTGGTCTTCACTAATCTGGTTGGTTTTCCTTATGGGCAGCTTTGTGCTTTGAGCCTGCAGGTGTCCACATGGTGCTGAGGAGAGGATGCACTGTGAGCAGAGATGGGAGCCATAGAGAGGATGGCAGACTTCAGTTGGAAACTCTGGATTTAAAGCTGGGCTGGTCTTGGCTCCCTTTTCATCCCAGGGTAGCAGCCTCCCAGCAGTTTGGCTTTGAGTCATTGTGGTAATTCATGGTTAAAATCATCATTCTTGGCACATGCACTGAAGATTAAAAGAAAGCAGAAAAAAATCCTCTCCGAATGACAGATTTACATACCAGGAGGAAAAAACCCCACATAAAAATCTGTTTTGAAGCATACAATTATAATATTTTACCCTCATTTCACTAACCATTTTATTGACTGAAAAAGGAGCTACCTCAAGACTACAGATCTAAAGTGCTAACAAATTAAAACCATCCCTAAAGGAGAAAGACCACTAATGTGAAGCACGCCTCCCAAAAGAATTTCTGAAGATCTATAAATGCCATATGCTGAATAGACAGTATTTCTTTTAAGGTACAAGTGATTTTTTTTTTCCTGAGTGACTGACCAAAGAAAGTCAAAGAGGGAAGGAAAAAAGATAAAGGACACCACATAAGAAAAACAAGAATGCTACACCAGCACATAATAGAAGCCAATGTGCATATGGGAACACTTATTTGATCATCTAAATATGTTTATTTTATACAGGCAATGTCCAAAAATGATTGCATTTGCACTGATTCACTTAGTATCAGAAGTAAAGTTGGTCCAATATCCATATTTCATAAACAGAGGTAATAAATTAAAGAAGCTGAGGCTCTTCTTGGTGCCAAAACACATTTAACATGTGAGCCAGAAACAGAGCACAGCTAAGTTTTGGAGGAAAAAACAAAACAAAACAAAACAAAACAAAACAAAACAACTAAACAACAGAAAGAAAGAAAAGCTGTTACTTTGTAAATATAATCACTCTTTGAAATTCAGGAGAAGGACAGTAACTGAAGACTCTGCAGGACTCTGGAGGCCTTGGCAGTGTTTCCCTATACAACTCCAGGGAGTGATGGTGCCTTTCCCCTAATGGGGACACTTTCCCCCTCACTCCTGCTCACCTGTGCCAGTGGGTCTCCCAGGCTTGGGAGATGAAGCTGCACAGAGCTAATGTGCATCCACATGGTCACATGTCATACTGCCTGCATTAATATCCTAAAATTACACTTCACACTGTAATGAAACACATGCAAGTATGTTATGAAATTCATATATATAAACTGATAATACGTATGTGTGTTAATACAAGCCAGAGAATATATTGTATGTTCTCAGTAGCCATTCAGCACCTGGAGAGAAAAACCTTCATCAACACTCTGGGAGCAGCTGGCCAATCTCAGGGAACAGTAAGGGAGAAAATCACCATCTCTTTCAGCAAAATTGTCCTCTACATGAACTAGACTTTTCATAATTTCTTATGATGACAGACCTCCTGGAAAGCCCTCTTGATAAGTGAAAATTTCAGGTATACCTTGGCATTTGGATCAGTGCTGCCACTTGCTGTTCTCCCCTCTCTGTGAACACATAAACCAGTGTTATGTGCTGAAACCCCATGTAGGTCACTCAGACTATCCATCATACCTTGTACGACCTAAGGTGAGATGAGTTGTCAGATGGACTACCTCTGCTTATACTAATCTGTCTTTATTTTGGCCATATGTGCTGTGGAAGGCAACAGAGTTTCTTTCTAGCAGCTGGCTTCCAGTTTTCACATTTGAGACAAAATGTTGTCAGCCTGTTATTTTTGAATTAAATTTCTAATTTGACAGGAAGATCACAGAAGCATTCAGAGGAATGGGTCCTTGCTTTTCTAAAGCCCCACCTGTGAGTGCAGTTTGTTCACATGCATGGCTGACAGAGCCACCCCATTACCAACTGACCTCCTCGATGTTACTTGGAGAATGCTTTGCTGCTCAGCAGTAGCTGAAGGTGGTGAGCAAGCTCCTGCACTGCACCTTAGATGAGCTTGTGAAGATGTGTGACCAGGTGCTGTTGTCCATGAATGAGGAGCTGTAAAAAGCAGCAAGAGCAGAGGATTAGTCTCCAGAGAGTTGAAGGCAGGCAAAAGGACAGCTGTGAGCAGGCATGGACACTGCTCATGCCTTGAAACCAGGGTACAGACCTCACCAGTGAAGCAAATCATTCTTGGATGACTTTCACTTGGAAACTCTTCTCGGCAGAAGGCAGAAGTTTCCACTCTGCAGACTGCTCAGGAAGGCTGTCAACCTTTTATTTCTTTTGAGTTGTTTTTTCCCTTCTTGTACCAATCGCCAGTCCCCAGCCTGCTTTGTCTGCCTCAAGCTGTGTGGGCTGAAGAGCTGCACTGCAGTGAAGACTCTCTGGGAACCATCTCTGTATGTATGCATTGTGCTTGTAAATCTTCGGGACATAAACTTCCTAAGGAGTCTTATTTTTCCTGGTAATATGGAAACTAAAAATGACAGGAAGTCCTCATTAAGCCACTGATGTTATCTAATTTCCTGTGTAACATGGATTGACATGTACATATGCTGCTGACATGCTAGAATAGCGTCTATCTGCTCTCAAACTTAATAAAGCCCACTCACAGGACACAGATCCAGACTAAGTGCTGTGGTGACCAGCTTCAGGGCAGGTAAAACTGCACTTGGGAAAGGGATCTGTGGCAAAAAGGGCTGAAGAAAATATCTTTTGGAGGTTTTTTTTAAGCCAGGCAAAACCCTTTTCCTGTGCTGGGGGCTGCCATGTGTGGGCAGGCTTCTGAGAGAGCTTGGGCAGAGCGGGCACCACCCACTGTTGATCAGTCCACTGGGCTATAAGAAGCCTCGGGGAGAGTGGTGACTGGTTCCCTCCACAGAACATAGGGTGAGCACCTAGGGTTGTATCTTCCTCGGTGGCTGCAGCAGCCTGCAAGCTCATAGGGCATGGTGCTGAGCCTTTGCCAATATACAAGGTAAATTCAAACCCTCTAAGTAGTCAGAGGTCAGGGCCTCTCATCCCAACTGCCCCTCAAGTTGCAAGGTTTCGATTGCTGTAGAGGTCCAGATGTGGTTTGCTCCCCAACTGGAGATTGTTTTCAGAAAAGCTGTGGACACCCAGACACAGGCCCCACCCAAACATGTAGGTATTGAGGCCTCTGGCTGCACAGAGTGCAGGAGCCTGGCACTTGCAATGAAAGTGGGTGGAGACAACCCCTGCGTCAGATGTGACCAGGGGAATGATCTGCTCAGTCAGGTGGCTGAGCTGAAGGATGAAGTGAAGAGGTTGAGGAGTATCAGGGAGTGTGAGAGGGAGATTGACTGATGGTGGATCCACTCCCTGAGAGAAAGGAAACAAGTTGTGACCCCACATAAACTAGAGGATCCTCTTCCCTCTCCTCACCAGGCAGTAGCAGGGGACATCACTGAAGGATGAGAATGGAAACAGTTCCCTGCTTGGGGAGGCAGGCAAATCCCCTCCCAGCCTCCCCCACCTCCCCAGTTACTCTTGTAGAACAGGTCTGGGGCCCTGCAGGAGGAACTGGATGTAGGAGAGAAGAATGGTTCACCTGGGCCAGAAATGCCAGAAAGACTCAG
Organism: Ceyx cyanopectus; assembly: GCA_013401355.1. Taxonomy (NCBI): domain Eukaryota; kingdom Metazoa; phylum Chordata; class Aves; order Coraciiformes; family Alcedinidae; genus Ceyx; species Ceyx cyanopectus. The sequence goes on from VYZU01051157.1 coordinate 37,038, forward strand.
TTGCCATGGACCCGGCATCACAACTGGCTCTAAAACAAAAAGAAGACAGGTCACTGTTGTGGGTGACTCTCTGCTGAGGGGGGCAGAGGGGCCAATATGATGTCCTGACCAACTTCACAGAGAAAGTTTCCTTGTATCTGCTGGAAATACAACACAGCAGAGAGGGAACAATTAAGGAGGTTCCTAGAATGTGTAGGAGACAACTTCCTCACACAGTTGGTAAGTGAACAAACCAGGGAAGTTGCCCTATTGGACTTCTTGTTTGTGAACAGAGAAGGACTGGTGGAGGATGTGGCAGTTGGAGGCTGTCTAGGGAATAGTGGCCATGAAATTATTAAGTTCTCTGTTCTGAGAGAGGTTAGGAGGAGGAGCAGAAATTCTGACACTTTGGACTTTTGAAGGGCAGACTTTGACTTATTTCAAAGGTCATGTGATAGAATCCCTTGGGACTCAGTTTTGAAAGATGTATGACCAGGAAGACTGGACATCGTGTAAGAAGGAAATCTTCAAGGTGCAGGAGCTGGCCATCCCCACATGTTATAAAACAAGTTGTTGGTGGTGAGGAAGACCAGCCTGTCTGAATAGGGAACTTTGGCTTAAAATCAGGGTAAAAAGGAGGGTTTATGGCCTCTGGAAGAAGGCTATTAAACTGAATTCTACAACTGATTCCTTCTAACCAAAAAGACCTGAGTGGAAATTAAAGTATTTTTTTACTGAGAATGCTGAAGAATCAATCTAACCTGGTAGAAAGCTTTGGGGGCAGACCAGTGAAATAAGAAAACAAAACAAAACAAAAATTTTTGCTCTTTTTTTTTTTCCTCTAATGAAATGAGAAAACAGTGTGAAGACTTTTAATTATTTTTTCTATTAGAAGATCAAATCCTGCTTTCCATTGTAATAAACTCAAGAGCTGCATGTGCACCTCTGTTACCTTCAACAGACTAAAGCCATCACCATCTATTTATTCCAGAAAGAGAAGAGAATCTGGCTACTGAGTCAAAAGATCAAATGCTGCCCTGAGGTTTTATTTGTCCTTTTTTAAAAGTGACCTAAATACAGTACTGATGCTACCAGGAAAATAGCAGGTCTTGAGAAAGGCACAGACTCCATTTTCTATGTGATTGCCCCTTGTCTTTGTAATGCATAGCTGCATATATGGAATGGTAGCATGATTAGCAGCTCTGCTGTCATTGAGTTTGAAAAACCTCTGCAGTTTAAAGGTCTATTCTTCTAAATGCTCTAAATTTCCTAAAATGAGTTTGCTTCTACTAAAATTGGGTGTGCTTCATAGGGGTGTGGAGCAGGTATAGCAGGCAGCATTTACAGAATCACAGAATTTAGGGAGGTTTGAATAAGCAGTTCCATGTAGCAGCCATTTTAGGTGAGCCAAGCAAAGTTGGGAGCTGTACAATTTTACTGTGGTTTGCAGTCAGCTGTTCGTTATTTGCCCTGTCTAATGCACAGTCTTGGAGAACAAGACTAGAAATACTAGTCAAGAAAGAAACAAGCTGTTTCAGGGGATGGAGGCTCATGAATTGAAGTTGTCACCGAATCCCACAAAATCACAGAATGGTTGAGTTTTGGAAGGGATCTCTGGAAGTGATCTGTCGGTGATCTGGTCCAACCCCCATGCTCATCACGGCCACCTAGACCCAGTTACCTGCAACCACATAGAGACAGACTCACTAATCTATTAAACAAATGAAAGATCTACTGGAGTAGAAGTCATATGCAATTGACCTCCAAGCCAGTTCAGAGCCAACCATGAACAGCAATTTCTTCATATAAACATAATTTATCACAGTCTCTCTGAACCAAGAGGGTATGCCTATGGAAGTAGGTAGCATTATTTTGGAGTTTTGTGTTCCAAGGACACAAAAAAAAAAATTGGAAAGATCACTTTTTTTCTTCAATGAGCTGGCAACTGTGAATGCTTGCAGTGAATAGAGGCCATTGGGGGAAAGACAAATGAGGTTTAAGAATTAAAAGTTTGGACCTACCAAAAGAACTGGTTGAGGGCAAACTGGGTCAGCTGGGGTGAAAGAAGGATGGACACACAGTGGAAAAGTACCACTTCTTCAAGGAGAGGTGATCAGTTTAACAACAGTTGATGGGGTCACTGTCAGCCATCTATTCCCTTTTCCTCTGCGTTTATGGGCTTTGCAGAGTTCCTGGCTCTCCAAAGGTATGCTTACTCCATATATATGTGAACATCTCCTCTCCCTCCCTTTATGTGCAGGTTTCCAGCCAAAACCAGATAAATCACCAGTCAAGGCCAGTGTTGAGATTTATGAGAAAGAGATGAGAGCTGGTGTGATTGCTTCATATCACAGAAGAGGAATGCTGATGGAGAGACATTTCTGACCACCTCAGCAGAGTGCTTTCATCTCAGCTGAAAATATCACATGAAGGTAAATGGTCAACTTAACACCTCTCTTTTCCATTTAAAGGTCAGTTATTTTCTAAGCATTTTCAAAATTGATAATTTGAGAGAATGTCTTTGCTATTTGGTATGCCTCATGAGGATACTAGGAAAGTCTAGTAATCTGCATTTGAGATCAAAGTCAAGGGGTCAATATAAAGAGTTCTTCTTTACTTCTTCCTTACTCCCCCACTCTGGTTTTGGTTCTACAGATTCTATTGGTTTTATATTCCCAGGTCTGGGGAACCAAACAGGGTGCAGATCCAACCCTGGCCTACTCTGAGCAGCAGCTCTGAGCGCTGACCTTGGAATGGGCTAAGGAGAGAAGATGGGTTTGTGTCTTGATCCTTCATCTTCTCCTTTCAGTGGGAAATTAGGGATTTCTGTCCTTCAGTGGAGGGAGAGTATGGTCCTAAGAGCTCAGCCTGCATCTTGTCCCCATGTGGTGCACAACAGCTTGTGAAGATGTTGCTCTGCTTCTTGATATCTTTGTATGCTTTAGGTTCCAAACACTCTCCTCTCTCGTACCACTGGGTTTAGGATCTGGGGCTGGCCCAAAAGGTTCCTAAATTTATCCTTCTGAAAATATGGAGATACAAGGTCACTGCAGATGCAACCCTAACATTTGCTGGAGGAACTTTAAATGAATCACTAGTCATCTTTCAGATAAGATAGGAATTCTATTCAAGCACATATTTTAATATATGGGGCAGCAAAGAAATCAGAATAGTAATCAAGCAGCATGTCAAATGGTTCAAAAGAAAAAGCATATAACACTGTCAGGGAAGAAGGATCTTGAACGATTAGAACCAGAGAAATCAGGTCTGGAAGGGACTTAAGGAGGTCATGTAGTCACTTCCTTGGCCCCCAGCCAGTTGTGTAATATGTGTGTTGTTCTTGACAGATGTTAGCCTAAATTGTTGAGACTGCCTGTGATGGAGACTCCACAACTTCCCCAGGCAATCTATTCTAGTGCTTCCCTAATTGTACCATTAGAAAGTTTTCCCTAATGCCTCAGAAATTTTTTATACACTTCCTTTGCAGCAATTGAACTCCACCACTCCTTGACCTATCCCCTGTAGATGCAAAGGGCAGGTTATGCCTTTCCTCTTCACAGCAGCCTTTATGAACTAAAAGGCTGTTGCCAATACCCTCCCCCAACTATTTTTCTTGAGACCACACCAAGCTAGTTCCTTCATTATTTCCTCCAAGATCATGCTTTTTTAGACATTCTGTTACTTTCCTTTGGACATTCTTGAATTCAGGAGCAAGTAAACAGTATTTCTCCAAGTATCTCTGCAACACTACTTTTTATACACCCTGCCCAATGTTTACTTTTCATGACACAGCAATTTAATTTTCTTCCCACCAACTTCAGATTTGTGATCAGTCCTGCCAAAGTGCAGCAATTTGCATCTTCACTGTTGAAATGGATGCTCTGTGTTTCCTAGGCCATTTCACTGGTTTCTCTAGGGCACTTTGAATTCTAATGCACTCATGCAATGTTTTTGCAGCTCCTCCCAGCAGTACCTTCTTCTAATTTATCTAGCACATCTCCTTTCCCATTATCCAGATAGTGATAGCACTGGGCAAAGCTGATTCTAACATGTCACATCATCCTGTCCAAGGCATCCTTTCACTTTGAGAGCAAATCTTTGCAGTTGCTGTGAACACAGATACAAGAACAGCTTGCAAACAGCCTGTAGACTATACTGGTTGCTTGTGGGTTTGTGAGATGTGCAACTGTCAAAACCTGATTAGAACAAAGATAGCTGATATGCACTGCTTCTCCCCTTATTTCAAATGATTTGCACTTGGTAGATAAGAAGCTGGATGCTAACCTTTTCACCTTCCAGTTCCTTCCAAGAAGTTTGTTTGCTTATTTGTGAAGAATTTTCAGAGCCTGTTTCTAAACTGATGCCTCTTTGATCCTCTGAGTCTACTTTCTCTGTATTTTTATTGACCTTTCCTTTCCCCTGACTCTTTTCCAGACTCCAGATAATCCAGTTACTCCCTTCAAGACCCTTGTGATAACCACTGACAAACCAGAGATATTTTTTTTGTCAAATGAGGAAGCTCAGTCAATTGAAAAAAGTGAGACTACCTAATTCCTGTCTATCTTGTTCT
>VYZU01051161.1:0-50252 GCA_013401355.1 Ceyx cyanopectus
TTTCAGAACACCCACCAGTTCTCCTTTGTCACCTGGGAGGCCATCTGCTCCAGCAATGCCCTGAAAGCAAGATACCAGAATTAGCACAGCACTTACTGATGCACTGAGATTCTTGACAGTGATGCTCACCCTGACTTGGGTAACTTCAACTCCTAAGAGAGATGAGGGCACTTAGCAGCTTCTACAGGTGAACTCTACAGTAGCTGTTCCCCTGCTGACAACAGCATTTGTGGTGGAAGGCAGATGGCATGAGGACCAGGTGGCCTTTGCAACAAGCTGGTGCTTGGATGAAAATCTGAATTCCTACAGTGTAAGGAACCCACATTTCAGGTTGCCCAGCTCTGGGGCTCACTGGAGGTGTGGGTTTGGAATGACAACTGACTGTTGTCACAGTGGAACTGTGCCCTCTGAGCTTAAAGAGTCACCTGAAGAACAGCTTCATCCCCCTCTTAAACAGTAGTAACCCAGCACTTGGTGAGGACCATCCCTCTCCACTCTATCTGGGGACTAAGGCAGCTGAATCTCCAGTCCATGAATTTTCCAAGCTGTGACAGGGAGCATCAATTTGCTGATCATCTCCATTAAGACCCCAGCAGCAAGTGCAATTCCAGCAGCACTGGGAAGGACACAAACTGCCACAATTTGCCTCCACTGGCCATGTGGGCAGCACTTTCCACAGCCAACAGCCTGCCCCAGAACTGGCTCCAGGCAGCAATCTGCCTTATGGTGACCCTCTGGCCTTAGAGGGGAAGCAATTTCAAGAGAAAGAGGGATCAGGTTGGTCTTTGTTTTAGCAACAAAACAGAAACCACTCAAAGACCAATCAGTGCTAGTGAACAAAAGAAGCAGAGCTCTTTTCCTGCTAAAATGTGGTCATCTGTTTGATGACAAGAGGCTCAAAAGCTCATCACTGAGGTTAATCCAACTATGGAAGCTAAGCAGCAAAAAGGAAAATATTTAATTAGTCTATTAGTGAAGATTGGACAACTCCTCTGCATCAGGCACATGAAATTCAGTGAAAAAACACTTCTGAACTTAACTCAGGAGGAATATGATGCAAGGAGCTCACACAGGACATTGCCTCATGCTTACAAAATACACAGCAAGTGTTTTTATCACAGTGTTTTCCTGTGTCTCCACTAGACAGATGACATCCCTTTTGCCAACAGGATTGAGGGAGAAAACCAGTTTGTGCTGGCAAAGACTGGGCCTAAGGTACAGTTTAAATGCCTCAGCATGAAAGTTGCCACTTACCTGGTTACCTTTGGGACCAGGAACACCAGTAGGACCCTGAGAATAAGGAAAAGAAAGAAAGCAATGAGCTCAAACTGGGATTTTCCTGTGAAATCCTGGTGTGGTCAGACACTGCACTCAGCAAGGGGTTGGGAATGAAGTGTCCCAGCTGCCAGGCTGGCAGCTCCAAATCTCATTCACACCTCCTAGAAATAAGAAGGAATTTGCAGTGCCCTTGGCTCCCTTTGAGGTGCTCTCTGTGGTCACTGCTCTGGGGACAATTTTTCAGGCCTCCTGCTGTGCCAGTGACAGCACCAGGCCAGGGAGGACCTCCCAGCTCTTCTGCCAACCTAGTCTTCATCCAACCAGGTCATTTGGAGAAGATTCCCTTGACACCACTCTCCCCCTGCCTGGCAGATTTCTCTAAACTGGCCTTTTTTGCACAATCCTCCTCAACTTCCTAAAGAAATCCCAAATGAATTCATGTTTTTAAGCCTAGTCTTTAAAACCTGCTTCCAAAAACTCATCTTTCTCACCCATCCCAGCAGGGTTTTGCTCCTGCCCCTCTGCTTTTCCACTACTGTCATCTCACTATTGTGACCAAAGAAGCAAGTTTACAAGTTTACAGCATGAGCTCCAGGTTGAAGCTGGTGGGAGATAGATTTCTGCTTTTGACACCTGAAGATGTGAGCAGGAGATTGAATTTATTCATGAATGGCCAGGAATACTTTTGTGCCACAAGGTTTTTCAAGGCTTTATTAAACTGTTTTCCCAGGGAATTAAAACACATTGAGAAGATGAACTGATTATCACCCTAGGAATAATTGAGACAATCTAAAAAATCCAACTTTACCTGGCATTCACTGAGAGGCCACAAAACATTTTGGGTCCATAGAGCAGAGCCAAGTTCAAGAGAACCCCATTTTGTTTCCCTACTGCAAAGCCTCCATTAGCAATTCAACCATTTCACCCTTCAGGCAGCATTTCCACAGCACATTCATCAACCTGGCATCTGATCTTTATTTACTAACTAGACCTGGAGGTGGCTCAGCAGGACAGAACCTCTGAGGAGGGCAGAGACACGTAACAAGGACATGTCATTTTGCACAAGTAAGTTACAACAGGGAGTGGGAGAAGGGATTTCTATTAAAGAAAAAAAAAATAGAGCAAAAGAGACAATGGAATGTGGAAATGCAAGAATGGCTCCAGCTCTAAGTCCCATTTTATGTTTGCTGCCAGCAAAGGCAATAGATTATTTTCTGAAAATTATAATTTATCCCCCCTACTTCAGAGTCCCAAAGCTCCAGGAATGTTTATGGCACTAAAACAGAGTTTGGTCACCACAGACAGTGTCCTGGGAGGAACATTCCCTTAAGGAAAAGCTTAGCCCAAAAAAGTTTTAATTCAAAACTCTGATTTACAGCAGCAGAAACAAGTGACAGGACTTCAGGACCCTCCCCTTCCACATCCACCAGCTGTCCTCATGGTTGTGTCACCCTCACCAGCTAAATCCAACCAAGCCAAGCACCTAGTGCTGGCAGCATCCAGAATCCTCATAATTTAATAAGAATAAAAATCCATAGGACATATTATTTGCTTGTTGCTACCTCAGTCAGCATCAATGATCAAACCCTTCCCCTCTTCAACACCCCAATAACAGGGTTCATGTACCTTCTCAATGCTATTTTCTATCTCTCAGTCAAATACTAAACCTCTTGTATTTTTTCATGGCAGAAAACACACTACCTGATATGCTGGGTTAATATTTCTGGCCCCAGTCAGCCCAAGGACTTTTGCAAATCAGCATCTTTTCACTCAGGCTGGCAGGAATAGTTTATTTATTTATTTTTTACAGCCATAAAACCCCAAAAATAGCCACCATTGATGTCAGGAGAGTGGGATCTACATGTTTTTGCAGATCCCTTTCTATACGAGAGGATGAGCAGGCTGGGATGGCATCAAAGCAAGCCCAGGGCAAGATCTGTTGCACTCTGTCCACCCCCCAGCAGATGCCACCACCCCCAGCAGCAAAAAAACATTTGTTTAAGCTTAAGAGACACAATCTGAGCTTTTAGGATCTTTCCAGCCCAAAGCACATGCTCAATAACACACGTGGAAGTGCAGAGTGGTGCTTGCTGGCCCAACAATTACATCTTAGTGATGCTTCACTTCAGAGCCAGAAATAAAACCCAGATTAATTCCTGTTTTTCTTTAAAACATAACATTTTCCCCTCCCTCTGCTCAGAGCAGCTCTCTGGATACCAGACTGCTCTGTGCAGGGGCCTCTTCACCTCTGAACGTGTACTTTTCACAGCAGCAAGGCCCTGAATGCTGCCAGAACCCCCCAGCTCCACAATGATCCTCCTGTTTCCCACTTCCAGGCTCACAGTCTGAGGCTTTTTTCAACCTGGCTGGACCCAGCACAGAAGGGTCATTGTGAGAGCCCCCGTGGTGCTGCTGCCTTTGCTTACACAGCAACTTCACCTTCAAGCTGGAGTCAGGGGGCTGGTGAACACACAGCCACTGTTCTGCAAGCCCCCAACCTGTGTTGTTCCCTTTGCCCTTCTGGCTTTTCAGTGAGAATTAATTCATTGAAATGAAAAGTGGTATTTAGTCTGAGGTGTGGGGCTCAGGTTTGCTGCTGTTCAGAAAGAAAATCATGGAGCAAACTCTACTTTAAAGCACCCAGAAAATCTAAATGAGCACCTGAGCAACAAAACCACAGGTGTCCTGTGCTCAGGGGGAGCAAGGTGAGATCAGCTCAGAGCAGGGACAAAAACCTCTATTCTGGCCAGGATGGGATCCTGAAGACTCTTTAAAACAATCCATCCTGTCTAAAAATAGTGGTTTCTGAACTGAAACAAGGACAGAACAGAAAGGACAGGATGCATAAATCCTGCTACCTGCCACAGGGTCCATCTTGGGCATGCAGCAGCTTCAGGGGATGGAGTCAAGGTGCTCACCTTCTACCAAACCTACTTATGCTTGCTGAGGTGACATCAGCTACATCACATTTGGGACCCCTTGTTATGATCTAATGTATGTCTCTCAGACAGGAATTAATTACAGATGTTGTCTCCTTACCCTGTCACCCAACTCTCCACGGATTCCAGTAGGACCAGGAAGACCAGGCTCACCACTGGCACCTTTGGGGCCCTGTTAGGAAAACAAAACCAAAAAGCAATGAATGAGCTACAGCTCACAGTGCCAGGAAACCCTGCACATCTCCACAGCCCCAAAGTTCACCAGTCTCCGTACCACACTGAAAAAGGTGATTTCTCTTAGGTCTCCTCTCTCCTTTTCCCCTCAAGGCCCTAGGGACCACATGCTAACTGCTGGTGCTGCCTGTCTTGGGTGGTTCAACTCACTCCAGCATCAGCTCCTTGTCACAACCAAGGGCACTCACCCTGCCAATGTGCCCCAGCCTTTAGCTGGCCTGAGTCTTCTGCTAATAAAATCACATCTGTGACTCACAACCAAGTGATGCTCCCACAAGGCAGCACCACACACTGGTTGGTTTTCAGCCAGTTGCACTGGGGAACAGAGCATGGTTGTGGACAATCCATTGGAGAGGGGAGGAAGAAACCTGAGTGTCCCCAGTGCATCAGGAAGGAGTTCACTGGAGATACACAGGCTGGGGGGTGTCTAGACTGAGGAGAGATTAAGGTGTCTTGAGGTAGGTCAAACTCAAACCCTTCTTTTTCAAGCAATCACTAAATACAAATTGTTATTTTAGCTGGCCTGTGTTCCTCCTGCTGGACTGGGTTAATAAAGGGATCAGGCTGGTGCTGGCAAATGAAAAGTTGTTTCTTCCAATCACTTGTTGCTACTGTGCAATTATCCTGCCAGAGGACAGAAAACAGCAGCCTGCCAAACCATGGTGCAGACTGTCAGTGTACTGACCTGGAAACCTCTGACTCCAGGGGCTCCCATCGGGCCTTGCAGACCAAGTGGTCCCTGAAAGAGAAGTTTTGGGAAAGAGAAAATTCAGGGAAGTCACTTGGGTAGTTAACTTGGCTCACTAACAAGAGTGTGGGCAGTTCTGGCCTGCAGCACACTTTGCTTTGCTGAGGAACCTGCTGAGCCACTGTAAGGTCCTGCTTGGTGTTCACTGAGCTTTGTAAATATTATTATTATTGCTAATTTGCATATATTAATACCATACCATATGCATGAGTAGTAAAGACCAACGACTGCCAAAGTGGTAACATGATAGAGCATAGACAACAGACACTACAGGGGATCTGCTATCCCACTGTTCTGCTTTTAATTGATCCAGTTCTGCAAGAAGCTACTGCAAAACATGCTGCACACACTTGGAAATTAAAAATGGCTAATTGCATCCACTTGCCTGGACATACATGGTACCAGCAACATAGAAAAAAGGCAGCATCTTATGCTGTTAGTGCCCTGACAAACCTGGCTCACTGGGCAGAACATGAACTTACCCTTAGGAGTCTCTATTGCTTTCCACTGAGAAAAATCACATATGCAATAAAGATCTTGTATGGAAAAAAGAAATCCCAAACTAAGTAATTTAGACATTTAAATCCCATTTGGTAAATTGTCTTCTGGTAACAGATGCTGTAGGCAAACTTCTGTCACAAGCTGAACTTCAGCTTTGTGTCCTTCCACAGCCATCTCTGCTGGGTGTTAAGGGGCACAAATAGACTTCAAACTGGCTGCCCCAGGCAGAGAATCAGTCAGCATGGACTGTCCCACAGACCCAAGAAAAGTGGTGGCACCTGCTAGAACCTGACAGCCTCTGGATGGGAAGAAACCCTCAGGATGCTCTGCTAAATAAAGCCATGTTGTTTTGAGCCAGGATCAGACCTACTTCTGGGGGAGCAATTCCCCTGCTGCCAAAATTCCCCAGAGACAACCCCAACTCTCATGTACTGAACTCTATTTGGCATCTGTTTGATTTACAAGCAGTGTTGTACTCACAGTTGCTCCTCTGGGTCCTGGCAGACCTCTCTCACCAGGAATACCAACATCACCCTGGCAACAACACCAAAGTTAGTCGTGCCATTTAGGAGCCACAAATCCACCCTTCCCAACCCAGTGCAGAGCCAGAATCCATTCCTGGATCCCAGGCTATTTCAATCCCCAGCTCCCTGCCCTGTTGACCCATCCCATACATACTGGGATTCCTGGCTCTCCAGAGGGACCTGCCTCTCCCATCTCTCCTGGGCTGCCCTGGCAGAGAAGAAAGCAAAGAGTTAGGGCATAACTTCAGAGAGTCATTTCTGTCCTACCCAGAGCAACAAATGAAGAAGGAAGATAAAACTTGGATCAGCAAATAAAAACAGCTTTAAATTTTCACAGTTTTAAGACCAAGATGATAAAACAACAACAGACATTTAAAGCAGGGGTTGGGGGGGACTGCCAGCCACAGCAGTACCACCACATCCCAGTGGACTAGTGACACAGGGATGGTCTTCTGGAGCCATGCTCAGGGCACCCCATTTCCTTCATTTCTGCATCACCTGCATGCAAAGAGAAACTCCTTCCTGCAGCATGTGTGAGGGTTTGCAACAAGAATGATGTGGGAACACAGGGGGAAAGTCAGAAAAGAAAGGATGGGATAGAAAAGATGTTTTGCAGACCAACTTTGTGTCTGCCTGAGATTTTCTGTTCTCTCACGAGTAGGTGCCAAGCTAAAACTCTATGGAATCTTTTCTCTTGAAGTAAGGAGGAAGTCTCCAAAAGGCAAGACAAGATAATCCTGCTCCTGTTTGCAGATGCTCAGCCTTTTGATTCCCAAAGCTGAGGATTGCTCTGAGACTTTGGCAAAAGGGAGACTGCTTCCTTCTAAGCTTTACTGAGCCACTGCTGACTCTCCAGAGCATCTGCTCTGTCTTTACTGAACTGGGTGCAAGAGCAGGGTCACCTCAGCCATTCCACCCAGTGTCTGCTCCTCACTGCCAGGGGAACCCAGCCCTGGCAGCAACATTGGCACCAGCACTTCAGAAGTCCTCCCAGGGTCTACTTGTGGGCACTGATCATCCCCTCAAAGCTGAAATGCTTTGACATGACAAGTTTAGTAGCTTCCACACCAGAACCCATCATTAGAGAGATTCACTTACTGGTTCACCCTTTGAGCCTTTAATACCTGCTCTTCCAGGCAGTCCCTGAAAAAGAAAATATATATCAAAACAATGTCAGAAATTATTAAATGTGTTACTGGGGTCTGATTTGATATACAGAGAGCAATGTTTGCTTGAAGCAATGGAGGATTTAAATTGCTGCAGCTTTCACCATGAAAATTATAGCTTCAATTTCCCCTCTTGTTCACTGCCCTAATCCTTGGGAATGAAAACAAAGAGGAGGAATATGCAAATAGAGCAGTGGCAGCAACACTCTGCACAGCAGAGACCTCTCTAGGGGCGTTCAAAATATTCTGTAAGACAGGAAGAAAGGAATACTTTATTGAAATAGTTGGAAGACTGGAGAGATGAAACATTTTGCCAATGAACACGAGTGAGCCAGGGCCAGAGATCAGGCTACTGTTGAATTATGGTCATTTGTATTCCAGATCTTACCTCCCTGCATAAGGGATGTGCATCACTGGGATGGAAAAGAGGAAAACCTCTCACAAATTGAAATCTTAAACAAAACCAGAGTGGCCAAAAGCCAGAGAATTCCTGTGCTAGGATTTGGTGCTTCTCCATATGTTTTCTGTTCTGTCTTGTATGCTGCTCCCCTGTCTGTATGGTGGCAAAAGTGAAATTCCTCTTGGTTTAAATCAGTCCCCTTTTGAGTTAATGTACAAAATGAACAACCTCTCTTCCCTGGAAAGCTCTCTCTACAGAGGCCAAGCTGCTGTGTTGTCCCAAATGTGATGGTTCCTGCTGCCATACTCACAGGCAGTCCGTTTGGTCCCTTCTCTCCAGGAGCACCCATGGGAGCTGCATCACCCTGTGGACATCAAGAGGTTAGGAGGGACCCTCTGGTACTGGAAAATGGTCTGACACAGGTAAGGGACACATTCCCAAACAGGCATTTGTAATCTTCTCCCTCCCCAAGAACCTGTTGTGCCTACAAGAGGTGAGCACCCACTGGACATGGTTCCCCTTGCAGCCTTCCATGACAGTACAGGGTCCATGTTCCTGTGGGATCACCATTCCAAATCCAGACAACTAGTACCTGACAGCACTTTGTCTGCAGGCAATTAAAATCACCAGATCTGTCTGTCAACAGCTCTGAGGAGTCATCTCTAAAGGCCTGGAGTCAGCCAACAGGAACCACTAAGCACAGGGACATGGTTGAGTTTGGATGTGCATGGCCCAGATGTGCATCTATGTTCTTTAGGCAATTTCCTTGGGATTAATTAATAGAAACAACTTCACTCTTCTTCACTAGTTACACAACTGGAAAACTTTTTAGAAGCAAAAGCTTTCCAGCCATGCACCACACATGGGCCAGTAACAGAAACTTTCCCTGCAGTGTTTAAGTAGGACTTTACAAACCTTCTCACCATCGAGTCCAGGAGCTCCATCCCGTCCATCCTTGCCAGGCATGCCCTGCAACCATCAACAATGCAGGCTGAGGTCACAAGGAGACTCTGATTTGCAAAATACATTCACATCCAAGAACTTTTTTGGCCATGGGTCCAGCTCTAGTTGGACTGGGAGATTTGTCATTAATGCAGTACAACTAGGATTTAGTTCCATTGGGATTACACTGAAGGTTAGAGACCCAGAGAGCAGAATTTTGATAGTAAAGAGTGTAAAATGCAGGGGTTTTTCTTACTTTATCTCATCATCTGCAAGCAAGACAACAGTGAGACTTGCTATGTAATTGACTTACAGGTTCTCCTATGAGTCCACGAGCTCCTGGGTTTCCTTTTGGTCCAGGTCTACCCTAGAAATCAACAAATCCTGTGTTACCCAGCTCAAAACCCTTCAAAACTCTCAGTCAATACAGATCATGCTCCAGCTCCAACTCTGTAGGGACACTTGGTTCAGTTTGTGCTGGCTCCTGTCCTGTTCATGTGGCTACGTCGGTTCTTTCAGGACACACCACAAAACTGGCCCAGTCCTGGCTGCAGCATCTGGGAGAATTCCTGATTATTTGAAGGTGTAGGATCTGATCCTTGTGCTCTAGGCTGTGAGCAGCATTGAGGCACCTTGTTACTTAAGCATCTTTAATAAGACTTAAAGATCTTGGTTTGGAGAGGAATATTTTCCTTCCTTTCACCTCCCTTTCACATAAACCAGGAGAGGCCAAGCCACCATAAAGCTATGAAACGAGCTCCTTTGAGCATCACATCCAAAATTTGATTAAATGGGTGTTTTACAGCACTTACAGTATCACCTTTGGGCCCCCTGAATCCTTGAGGTCCTTTGTTTCCTTGTTCTCCCTAGGACAGAGGGGAAAAAGCCATTAAGCATCTTCATCACACCCTGACAAAGCCTGATGCTTGGAGGGTGTGAATGATGAAGGGATGTTTGGGCTGTTGGCTGTTTGCTGGTGTCAGCAGAGGCTCCCCCAGGAGCCAGGCTGTACTTTCTCAGTTACACTCTGTAACTCCTGACATGCAGATGAATTGCAGCAGGGATTTTCCAACAATCCCTCAGGGCAGGGACCATCTCTCTCCCCCTTCCTTTAATGAAGTGTTTTCTTTAACCAGAAACAGAATGGGGAATAAAAAGTCATATTTACTGTCTAAATCCTGCTTGACGTAATTAAACATTTGGGAAACAGGAAGCATCTCATTTTATTTTAGTCTGAATTCCTTCTCTAATGGCAAAAACCAGGGAGGGGTGCCCAGAGGGTGGCACTGCTTCAGGGTCAGCACAGACTGTGGTGTGTTGGCTGCTGTAAGCAGGTGAAGGTCCCTGCTGTAAAGCAGGTGCCACATTATCCACACAGAGGGGAGACCAGTGGAAAATCATAGAATGATAGAATGTTAGGGGTTTGAAGGGACCTGGAAAGATCATCTAGTTCAATCCCCCTGCCAGAGCTCCAAATGCTCTTATAGAGGCCACAAAGCTGCAGATGCAGCTCGGGTGTCCTATTTGGGCACAGTAAGGAGGGTATGGGGGGGGTCTGCCCACAGGTAAGTGTGCAGGTTCAGTGTTCTACACTTCACCCCAGAGTTCTGCAAAAAAGGTGATGGTTGTAGCTTTAATCCACAACTATTTCTGCTGGTAGAAAAAGCCCTTGTGAGCTGTGAGGACCTGGACACAGACCAGGCTCAAAGGATGTAAGCCCAGGACAGCACTTACTGATTCCTCCTCAAAACTTTCCTTTCCAAGAATACCCCAGATGCCCCTCTCAAGCGCTTGCCTACAGCTGCTGGTGCTCAGGGAAGAGCAGTGAAAAACAGAGAGCAATGGGAAGGTGGTGAACATATTCTGAGGGCTGTGTGGGGTGAAATAACATGGCTCTAAGTGGAGTGAAGGAGGCAAAGGGAATAAATCCAATAGGGATGCTCAGCACGCTCCTCCTGTTCACTGGCAGCAAAGAGTTTAGTGCAGGAGGGATAAACTGCAGGCTCTGGAAGGCAGGGACACAGAGATACTGAGAAGCAGATACATACAGCTTTCCCTGGAGGTCCTGGGATTCCAGGTGGCCCTCTGAAACCAATGTCACCCTGCAAAGAATAATACAACACTGTAATGCTGAAGCTGGCAGAGGGTGAAGAAACACTATCCCCACCTTATACCACTATCTGAGCAAACACAAAAGCCCTGGAGAGACACCCCATATATCCTGCTAGTTTGCAATACAGTCTTGCAAAGGATCCCTTTCTGTGGGTTTTAACTCTGGATCTCCCCACCATTATCTCTGCAATACACTGGTATCATTCATGGCCTTGCTATCTTGACAAGACACTTGTTCCTAAAATAAATGCATGACTTTATCAAACTCCAAACCATTCAGCTCTAGGCTGACAGTCAAGGGACCCTGGCAAAAGTCCAAAGCCATGATGAGCTAGAGACTGACCCTGTTCTCACCAAGGGGACTTTTCATGTCCTGAAAGTTTTTGTGTACCAGAGACTCTTTGTCATTTTCTTGTAAAGAGACAGAACAAAGTAAAATGTTCATGAAACATTTCTCAGTTTGTTGCTTTGTTGTTTGGAGTTGTTTTGGCTTTTTTTTTGTCTTACAAGATTCTTTATCTTTGTCAGTCTTGCAGGGACAGCACTTTGTCCTTCTGGTCTGAATGCTTAAAACAGGCTTGGCCTGATTCTGTCAATCCCTCAGGTCTGTAGACTCCTGCTTCTTGTGAATGGTTGTTCTGCTGGGGAGTGGGTGCAGAAAAGAGCCTGCTCTTTATACCTCTACAAGTTGGTGGTCTTCAGGAAGGACAAATGTCACCTGGACCTCACAGAAGACAGCTGGTGGTGGAGGTGGGGGGAAAAAAATACCAGAAGAAAGTTTTTTCTTACTCTGTCACCAGCTGGACCCATTGGACCAGGGAGGCCTCTTAGTCCTCTTGGGCCCTAATTAAGAAAACAAATCAGTTAAAACCCAAGGACAGATAAATGGCAGAACAGCACAATGTAGCAACTCACCAACACCTAAAATGTTAAGAAACAGAGTGAAGAGTGGCACAAAGCTCAGCCTTCTTGTCAACAAGACACTTTACCCTGTGGTGAGGACCTCTGAGCAAGTGACACTGTGGGGACAACCCATGCAGATCTATGTTCAGAGTGTCTGCTCTCTCCAGCCCACCTCCCAGGCCGTCAAGGCAGCCCAAAGCTCAGCCTCAGATCCACCCAAAAGATGTCCAGGGCTATTTCTTGGAAGGCTTATCCAAGGTGAGGTGCCAAAAGGTGTCCAGAGAGGCTATTTCTTGGATATTTCATCCAAGGTGAGGTGCCAAGAGCAGGACCTGAACTGAGGCTCAGTGAAACCAGCACAATTTGTTTTTTCATCAACATCAGCTTTCACATCTGTTCCTCTGCAGAGGCAAGAGATGATTGATGGCACCATTGAATTCCAAAGCAAAAAGGTCATGGGAACTGGTCTGAAGAGTAGGTGTTACCTGCAGGCCAACGCTGCCCGGAATGCCTGGGGGGCCAGGAGGACCAGGGCTACCCTGGGAGAGAAACATTCATTAGACAAAAGGTGAGACAGCATGAGCCTCCCAACAGAAAGGTAGGGACCTTCCCATCTTATTTTGCCCAGAGTTCTGCTTCAGGATTTGCTTCTATTGAAGCAAGAACATTGATCAGTCAGGAACATCCTTGAGTGATTAACTCAGGACTTTCTCCTGAGCTGACATCCCTGAGTGTCACACAATAGCTGTTAACTTAGAAAATATCTTGATATCATGATTAGTGGGAAGATGAATTTTCCTCAAGTATTAGCACATACATGCAGAGCAGTGGAAGCCAATGTACTTCAGTCTTAGTAATTTCTCCTTGTTGTTCAGCCAATTGCCTCATTTCTCCCCATCTTCCTGACAAAATCATTTGTTATGGTGCTTCAAAGGAGAAGAATCCTCCCTTATCCCCTTTAAATGGAACTTTACCTTCTCTCCTTCTTTTCCTATTTCACCAGGTTCTCCTTTGTAACCGGTGTGTCCCTAGAAATAAGAGCTCCAATTACTCACATTCCAGTACAGTCCTGTTTCAGAATTCAAATTTTGGGAGACACCTCCGAGACCTAAATCCACCCAACACAAACATCTTACTGGGAAAAACACGTGCTGTATAGGTGAGGATGGAGGTCACTCCTGGGGTTACTCAGCTACACACCATTCCTGTGCTAGGTATTGTTGTGTCAGAATTCATCTAGTTTCTGGAAATGCCCAGATTTGCTTTTCAAGAGCAACTTTTGGCAAGAGCAGTGTTTGTTAAGTTCATCTTTAATGTCTGCATCATCAAGCTTGCAAAGAAATCCACGTCCCACTGAAACCTTTTACATAAATTCAGATCCAATTTACTTCTTGGCTCCCTTCCTATTTTTGTGGGAGAGACCCAGACTAATTTCAGCCATGGCAGATGTTATTCCTCACCACACAAAAGGTCCTGGGCATCATTTGCATCATAATTGGAGACCTTCACAGGCTTTGCTATTTCATAAGCTATGAATTTTGAATACCCTAAACATTGTGAATGTCTAACAATATTTATGACTCAGCTCAGAGACTAAACCAACCTGCAAAAGGTCAGTTCCTGGGAACTGAGAGCATTTCCCAGGAAGTGTTCCACGCATTGCCAACTTCTGCTAAATCCTGCTTAAAAAACTTGAGTAACTTACTACTTCAGCTCCCTGCTGGAGTGTAACCTACTGCACAGACTTCAGGAATCAGGGATGACATTTAACTGTTGACTGAGGTTTCCTGATGGTTGCAACCTAGGATTTATATACCAGAATCCAACAAGAGAAAGCTGCCTAGTGCTACACTAGGTACAAAATTGATATATGTCATTATTTAATAATGACAATTACATTGTATTTAATACTGTGTGTTATGTATTGCTGCAGTACAACATGTACATCTCTGTTTACAGGGTGTGTGAGCACAATACAGGGAAGTCGATGATGTAACTGGAATTGTTCAAGACCATGTTGGATGGGGCTTTGAGCAACCAGGTCTAGTGAGAGGTGTCCCTGCCCATGGCAGGGGTATTAGAACGAGATCATCTTTAAGGTCCCTTCCAACCCAAACCATTTTGTGATTGTGAATTCAAGAACCAGATTTTCAGTTCTCTGAAGTCAGAAAAGGCAGCACATCACTCTCAAGCAGCCATGAACTGCTGCCCTCTGTTTGCTCCTTGCACCCAAGGTTTGCCCGGCTTTGCAAGCTTTGTGCTCACCCTATGCAAAGTGGTAAATTTCATTTGTAGGAATAAATGGCCACAGTTAAATCTTTCTTCTACCAAAGGCTGCAATCCTGCAAGGGATGGAGCCACAAAGCCACCCTCCCCTAAGTTCACTCAAAGGATGGATGTAAAGCCTCTTGCTGAAGGTGAAGGGAGAGAGCTCACACTTTGCAGGTGGAGTTCAGAGGCAAAGCAGCTATTGCTACCAGTGTGGGGGTGTAAAGAGGCCAGGATCAAGTCCTTCACCTTCCTCTAGTCTTGTATTGGGCTGCTTTAGGAGTTTTCTCTTTCAACAGCACGTAGCAGGTAAATGCAGGGCTGGTGAGGAGCCTGCAGAGGATGTGTACCCCAGTATAAACCAGTATAATCCCAGGGGTTCACAGTGGTGTTTATTTGGGGAGACAGACCCTTCCATCTGCAGGTGGTGTTTTTCTTACCTTGAACCCTGGCATTCCTGGGGGACCTGGAGGACCCGGAGGGCACAGAGCTGGGCACTGCAAGGAACAGAAACAGCCTTTGGTTTCTCAAGCACACACAGCACATCCAGGGAAGCTCTCTTCATTATTAGGAAGAGGTGAAAAGCTCGTGTAGGTTTCAGCTCTAAATCCCCTAAATCTAATTAATTCATTGCATTATATACTCCCTGGCATTTCCCTATGGCACGGGGTCCTACCCAGGTCCTCATGGTCCCAGTAACCCACCAAATAATGATTTATGGATGGTTTGCTTCACTTGGAGCATGAACTGTGAGAAATTCTGAAGGCTGACAGTGGTCCACAGTGCTAGAAAATTACAGCTCCTTGGTGAAGCTTGAAAATCATTAGAAAGATATTGAAATCCAGGCATTCAATGACCCCTATTGATTTCCATTAGACAACTCACCTCATTGAAGCAAGGACAAGCATTAGAGTTTATCAGAAGGGGACCTCTAAAAAATTAACCCAAATACCAATAAGCTGGTACCTGCAGATGTCTAGGGCTGGGTGATGGAAGTTTAATGGGGACATAAAAGGCCATATTTGAGACACAATAAATAGGGAATTAGAATTTTTTTTTCTTCCTGCAGCTTTTTTTTCAGTTGTTTGTTTTTGTTTTGTTTTTTTCTTTTAGTAAAACCTCAAGCAACACCTCTGTAGCAGAAATTTCATTTTCTAGCATATTCTAGGGGGCAACTTAGATTAAACTTGCAGAAATAGCATCATTTTCTATTAACTTCCTTGTGACTTGCCATAAGGCAGTTTGAACTGTCTCTGAGCTTTTTTGGGGCATGTCAATTAGAAAACCAAAGATGCTGTCACAAGAACAGCTGCCAAATTGGGAAATGTCACTTCCATCTTTCATGGGCTTAACATTCCTTTCCTTCCCCTGAAAGAAAGGAGCTGAGGCTTTCTCCTATGGAAGGAAGTCTAAACAAAGCAATATGCCCATAGGAGCCTGGTGCCACCATCCATAGAAATAAACAGCACAGCACATACAACCTTTTCTCTTGTTTCTCTCAGAAACAGATGCATGAAAAGCTGTTGTCATTTACCAGAGGTGGTGGTTGTTTTGTAAACAAGGAATGGATGAAAAACCTGAGTTTTGAAAAGCAAACTTGAAAGCAAAGATCAAGGGAAAAAAGCAGCACTAGCATATCTGCCTCCTTCAGATGATGTTTCAGGCTCATAAACTTGTGCAATTGGGCAGTTTAGACCATTGTCTGCAGGTCTGAATGGTGCATGGCAAATGATCTGACAGTCAGCCACATATGTCAATGAAAAGTCATATCATGGCTTAAACCAGAAAGTATTTTCATGCTATGCAAAGAAAAACCTACCTGAAGGTCCCCACCACCATCATGAAGGGTGCCTGGAAGACCCTGCAATTCAAGAAATAAGGGGGTTATATTAAATACATCATGACAAACAACAGCAGAAAATAACATTTGTAGGAAATGGACTTTACGAACCCAGCTCAGCAAGGCCAGCATGAGGAAAATGCTATTTTCAAGCCCCACTTGCTGGCCCTACAAGACCATCATGATGCAGGCAACTTTATAAACCCCATGAGAACAGAAAGCCCACCCTGCAGTCTGTCCATGCCACAAAGCCTGGATGTCATTGGGTTCCTCCACATCCACAGCACAGACAATGAACAGGAGATAAGTGATGTGCAGCCAGCAAAGTCACTGCTCTCCTTGGGGCACAGGGTTTATGACCTGCTGAAATTTGGCCCAGAATGGGAGAGCTCAGGGTAATTGCAACAAAAAAGAGCAAATGCTTTCAGGCAGCAAGAAGAAAATTTTAGACTCCCCATGAGAGTTTTCTCAAGTTTATTTGCAAGTATCAACTTACAGGAGGTCCGGGTGGTCCAGGAGGTCCTGGGAATCCTGGCAGACCAAAAGGTCCCTAGAAAGAGTGAAAAAACAGTAAGAATTCCCTTCTTAACCACTTCAATGAAAATGCAAAGTGGCTACCAAATACCACTGCATATTTGTGATTGTGGAGCATATCTCTAATGGGACTAAACTGCACCCTTCCTTCTGCAGAGGCTTCTATGACTGCAGAGTACAGCAAGATGCATGTAGAAGCAGGAGGATTAGGACAGAACAACACATCCCTGCCCCTGTGTTCTTGCTTCCACTGGCTCTGGCCCTCTCCAGCAGAGCTGGAGGCAGCCCAAATGGGATGCTTCTAGAGAAGGGGCTCCCTCAGATCAGACCCATTCTGTTCAGCAGCTTCTTTTGAGGACTTTGAAAGTGCAAGCCCAGCTGGTAACTGAGCTCTGTCCTCCTGACACTGGCTGCTCTTCTCTCCTTAACTCATTGCTGGTAAAGGAAGGAAAGGCTGCAAGTGGCATTGCACTGGTTGACTGGGGTGACCCTACAAGGAATAGCTTTGTCTGTGGGCATTCAAAGAGCTTTAAGTGTCTCAAAGTGTCTCTTTAAGGGTTTTCTCAAGAAGCATCATGCTTCCAGAATGGGGTAAAAGACCAGAAATGAGCCTCATTCTTCTGTAGTTGTGGCATGATTAGTAAATGAGGATCAAACAGTAGGAGAAACTCACAGGAGGACCCCGGAATCCATTTCCACCTGGGAGGCCACTGGGTCCTGGAGGCCCCTGTTGAGGAGAGAAGAGCCTTTAAACCCATGGCCACCTTGCACAGTTGGCAAAGCCCAGGGACAAACAGACTGGCTGTACTCAGTTGCCTGACCCCCTGAGGAGCTCAGACAATCAATTTACCAAGGCAGATCTTTCCTTCTTGCTCCACCTCTTATCATCATTATTCTTGCTCTCATCATCACACATGGCCAACCTCTGCCCCCTCTGACAACTCAGAGCAGCTCTAAGATGCCCCAAGGACACACCAAACAAAAAACAGTTCAGAATTCATCACGAAGGATGGTGAGCCTTGAATTTACATCAGTGCCACCTTCCCTGGGGTGAAGGTGAGCATTAAAACCTCACAAAACTGCTGACCTACAGGACTCCAGATCCCTCTGACCAGCACAGGAGAGGGACCCAAGGCCATGGGTAGGTTTGTAACCTCAGGGTATCTAAGAAAGGCAAGTATAATAATTTCAAACTGTCTTTGGAAAGAAAAAAAGAAAGTCTCATTACTTACTGGAGGTCCTGGTAGTCCTTTGCCCTGGAAACAACATTTAAAACAGGAAAAGATCACTTAGAAACTGAACACAGAGGAAGAAAAGCAAAGCTCAGAAAAAGCTGCTTAATTTTATTTTTTTTTTAAGTTTCCTTAGTGCTCCCCTGTCCCCAATTAGTGTAATTTGCAATGAGAGCAGAGCTGGAGTCTTGATGAATCCTTTTGTTACCTCTAATAATTTGTATTCCCTTTACAGCTCTGTTACCTATGAGACACCTCAAAGTAAAGCATTGTGACTGTGGGACACAGTTAGGAAGATAACAAGTTTCTCCACATTCTAGTTCATCTACTTTTCCTTTCATTCTCTCCAGACATGATTTAATGTCTAATAATTCTAATAGCATTCGATATGTTTTTTCACCCCAAATTGGCTTGCTTTGTAACATCTCAGTGACTAAGAACTGCCCCTGTGTTACCACAACAGGTCATACAGAGATATTTCAAGACTTCAAACAGTATCTTCACCCATTCTTTTTTGGGACACAAGGCTTTCCATCTCCTCTTGCTGATGGTTTTGACATAGTATGAGCCACTACCTTTGCACATGCCCTTCTAGAAGCTACTTACAGCTGGTCCACGTGGCCCGGCAGGTCCTAAGGCACCCTAAAGGAATAAACCAGAGGGCAAATGAGCAGGGATAAAACAAACTCCCCCATGGGCAAACGCCACCACCTGCCCTCCTTGACATCAATCTCTGTTTGAAAACCCCAGCAGCATCTTCTAAGAGCACACAGCTGGGGATGCTCAGCTGGATTCACAAATATAAGGACATAATATTAACTATAATGACTCTGTCAATCCTGATTAGTTACTTGATTAGAGGACACGTTAAGATATCAGGGGTGGATGATCAGAACTGGTCCCAGCAATTTTCTTCACCCCTTGCTGGTCAAAGGGCAGTAGAGATTAAAACATGAGCTAAAAGACTAAAACATGTTCCTAAAAGACTAAAAAGAGACTTGTCAGAGCCAGTCTCAGATTAACATCCATAAATATCTAAGGGTTCATAAATGGAATTTCACCCATTTGTTATTCACAGTACTTACATGGTGGAGATCTAATGACTAAATTATGTGAAACTATTTACAAGATTTTAACTTGTTCTAGTTAATTTTACCAATTTGTACATTTTCCCTGCAAGCAAAGGCAAAGATTTGGTAGCTTCTCCCTTTCACTAGCTCTCCTCAGCAAATCCTCCATCTTCTTTTCCCAATGTATACTCTTAACCTTAAGCTTGACTACAGTTTGGTGATTGGAAGGGACCTCAAAAGATTATCAAGTCTAACCCCTCTGCCCCAGCAGGGTCACCCAGGGCAGCCCACACAGGAACAGATCCAGGTGGGGCTGGAAAGTCTCCAGAGAAGGAGACTCTGCAGCCTCTCTGGGCAGCCTGTTGCAGGCTCTGGCACTCTCACAGTGAAGAAGTTTTTCCTCATGTTGAGGTGGAACTTCCCATGTTTCAGCATCACAGGGCATCACTGAACAGAGCCTGGCCCTTTCTACTTGATACTCACCCTGCAGATATTTGTAAATATTAATAAGATCCCCTCTCAGGCTTCTCTTCTCCAGGCTAAACAGCCCCAGGGCTCTCAGCTTTTCATCTGAGCAACATCAGAGAGATGTTGTAGTCCCTTCATCATCTGTGTAGCCTCTGTTTGACTCTCTCTACTATTTCCCTGGCCCTCTTGAACTGAGGAGCCCAGAATTGAACACAATACTCCAAATGTGGCCCCACTAGTGCAGAGTAAAGTGGGGGAGAACTTCCCTTGCCCTGCTGGCTACACTCTTCTTTATGCCCCCAAGGAGACCATTGGCCTTACTGACCCCAAGGGCCCACTGCTGTTCTGTGGCTAACTTACTATCCACCAGGACACCAAGGTCCATCTCCACAGAGCTGCTTTCCAGCAGGACTACCCCTAACCTGTAGCAGTCCATGATGTTTTTCCTCCCCATGTGTAGGACTCTACACATATCCTTGTTGAACTTCATTAGGTTGCCTTTGCTCAGCTCTCTAGCCTGTTCAGATCTCACTGGATGGCAGCACAGCTCTGGTGTATCAGCCACTCCTCACAGTTCTGGACCCAGAACTGAAGTTGTTACATTTCTGCTTAATTAAAAATAGTAAGACTGACAGATGGACCTTCTTCATCCCTTTGTTGCACTTTAAAGATGCCAGCATTGGCTGGTAGTCTGTAAAATCAATTACAGGTAGCAATTCTGAAACCAAAAGTAAATGGAAATAGAAAAATGCATTTCAAAACCCAGCAGTGTGGTGGGTTGACCTTGGCCAGCAGCTACTATCTCTCAGAGATATACTGGGTGTGCATTGCTGCTCTGAGCAGATCTCTTGGGCCCAAGATCCTCCTCACTGCTGTAAGAGGAGAGGGAATGCAGAAGCAGGCAGCTGATGAGAGCAGACTAATTTTGTCCCTCAGTTTCAAAAGGAACAAGATAAAAGGTGCAGAAAAGCCTGTGTCATTGGGGTGAGTGACAAACCAATAGTTCAGCACACTGCTGCTTGCTGTGATCCCAGGGAGGAGGCAGCTCTTTCCTGATGTGCCATGCAACTAAATGAGAGCAGAAATATTTCCCCTTGTTAAGCTTAAGGGGAAAGACACCAAAGACCCAAGGCCTCATTAAGAACAGTCTTGTGAGGAGTGTAATCCAATAAAAATCAACTGTGCTGCAAATGTCAGTTCATTCACTTCTCTTGCTGCCTTCTCTTCCAGTCACTTTAATCTTTAGGCTGAAGTCCTTACAACTACTGATGGTTGTAAAGGACAAAGCTGGGATCTCCTCTTGCAAAGAAAACACTAAATTCTTGGCATCTACTGACTTACACCATCATCCTGCCCCCACTGTAACCAGCTGCACAGGCCCCTTTCTGCTTGGGCCAACATGCCAAAATGTCAGCAGAGCACCCAGAGTGCCAAGTGTTGGCACTTTACTCTCCTTAGCTTTGGTATCTTTGAGGGTGTAAGGTGCAGAATGAACCAGTGAGCATCCTGGTATAGCAAATGATCATCAAGTCCCTAAGGAAGCTGAAGTGACTTCATTAAGCCCAAAGGAGTGACTCTAGTTTACACCTTGATTATAATAACGTTGACTCAACTCATCCTCCCGATAACAATGTTCTTTCTCTTTTGATTAGAAAACAATCTCAGCATCATTTCTCACTTGGAAGTAATACCTTTTATGAATCTACAGCTACAGAGCATGGAAAATTCTTAATATGACACACATAAATAAATAGGAACAATTATATTTTCCACATCATTTACAGTGCTAAGCACCCAACTTCAAAATGGCCCTTGAAAACTTTCCAGTGAAGGACACCAGTATCCAGCACTGAGCTCTGAATTCAGCTGCTTCTTGGCTAAAAAATGAAGGTTTTTTAGTTGAAAAAAGCCTGACCAAATCACAAGTAGTCAGTGTTAATCATGAGTTCAATCCCACAACAGGCAGTAGCCACCTACTTATTTCAGTGATTCCTGAAGCTGAAATATGTTCTTAAAGTTGTGCAGAGGAAGGAAAGTCAGGATAACAATGCTGGCCTTTTAGAGTGCTAGAGTTTTTAGAGGTTTTTCCTTTTTCCAGGCTTTTTTTAAGCCAATTAAAACAATTTTCCAGATGGATCACTGACCTTGAAAATCTCCTGTAAATGACAACAGGTCCCAAGTTTGCCCCATGCTGACAGGCTGAGTTAGGAGATATGGGGAAGTGCATCCAACTGTGTTCTTGGGCTTCTCAGGAGCTGAAAAGGAAATTCCTGTGCCCAGAAATTATCTGCTCAATTGCCCTGCAAACTAGGAGCTTGTGTGCTAAAGTGGGCAAGGGCAAACACAGAGCATAAAACAGGCACAAAACTGCTCACAGGCTTCTGTGTGTGGTCCCTGAACTTTCCTATTGTAAATATCAGGGATCAGTTCCCAGAAGGTGATGGACTCCTGCCACAGGCTGAGTGAAGTCAAGATTTTGCAGCCCTGGATCTCTGGGGAGAAATATGGGCACGAGGAAAAGCAAAGGAGATGGTTTTTAGTGCAGTGCCAAAGGATGGAAGCTTTAAGCAGTGACCAAGATCCTTGTGTCCTGTCACTCAGCTTTCCCAGTGGCCAAATAAACTCTGCCCTCAGGCAGGAAAGCAAGAAAAGGGTATCAAAGATACTTGGCTCTACCACTCATCCCTTTAATTACACTAGACAAAGTTTCAAGTAACTCCTTGGGGCAACAGATGGATTATTGAGACACAGAAAACCTTTTTTAACCTTTGCACACCCTGATGTGTGTTCAGCCCATCATTGCAGCCTCAAGTTCAAGACACCAGTAAGCCAGCTGTGGATACAAGTCCTATCTTGCCCCACTGGGAGAGAGGAAAACAACCATGCTGAATAAAAATCTGTGCCAAACACTATCATTCAGTTCTTAATGTCAAAAGGAGGCCAATGTGCCCTTCCAGCCCCACTATGGATGATCTGAAGGCATCTGTAACATCTCAGGCAGTCATTTCTCTATCCCCGTGATGCCCCTTAGCAGAGCTGTAATATGCATGAAGCAAGAAAAAGCCCTTATCTCTTACTCTGCTGGCTGGGAAGTCTATGCCAAAGCCATGAATAATGTCAACCATATGGACAGCCTCAAAATTCACAAAAGGCAAGATTTTAAGCAGTTAATACACAGTAGCATTAATTATAAACATAACAGAGCTGCATACCCAGACTGCAAATAAAGCCCAAAATAGCTTCACTTTGATAAACTTTATAATTCAGTCTATCAACTGCTTCAAGGAACTTTTTAGATACTTGAAATATCTGTTCTTCAGTGGTACTCCCACCACTGAGGCTACCCAAGTCCACTCGAAGTCACACAAAACAAAGAGCATCTGATGCCCTGCCTAATGAAAAGCCATCTGTGGCTTCATTTCAAGGGTCCAGGTGTTCTGCAAGGGTTTTCAGACAAAGAAGCCACCACTATCAACACCCTAAAGTCACCAACTTACAAAGGAATAAGAAATCATCAATACAAGAGATGACAATGTCCATTTAAAGGGATTTAAGATCTAATGTGGTACTCACACGGTCTCCTGCAGGCCCATTTGGGCCAGGTGGTCCATCAGTTCCTGTTAAACCCTGCCAAACAAGAAAGGCAAGTGTGAAAACAGAGAAATACAATAAATACAATAATAAGAGCTAGAGGAAGACCCTGTCACCAACACAAATCATCTGGATGCCAAGCTCTCAGGAAAACCTCACCATTTTATTTCCCTCTAATTAATCACAAAGGAAAGAGCCAGAAGCAAATTATCAGTGCTGCTCCCTGTGCTATCAGTTCTGTTCCCTGTTAGCAAATAAGTGTGGATGAACATCACCAAGTGGTCTTGTTACTGGTGTTTATTGAGCTGCTCCCCTGCAGCTCAGCTGTGGAAGCTGACTGAGTGTTTCTTCTTGCCTGATGAGGAAGAAAATGTGCTGGGTAAAACTTTACCCACATTCAGCCCCCATGACAGAAAGCTAGAAAGCTGGGAAAACTTGTCCAGAGTTGTAGGACAAATCCCAGGCCAGTAACCAGCAAGCCTCAGCTAATAAATGAGACTGGATTTCTGAACTGAGGCCCAGTGGGTTTGCTCCAGAAATGTCAAGTGATGCCTGGATTTTAGCAGACCTGCCCAGTGCACCTCTGAAGAACTGCAACGGTTCACTGTGAGAGGGCTGTCCTATCAATTATGCATCTCTAAATTGGTCTCATATTCCTTAACTCAATCAAGAGAGGCTTTCAACTCTTAAAATTTCTTCTGATATGCCAACATATATATACATACAGGAACCATTTTGCTTCTCCAGTAGACACAGAGGAGGTTGATAAGATGCTTCAGGAAAACACCCACATCTATGTGAAATATTTAAAAGATCTATGAGAAGCCAATAAAATACTCACATCCACTCCTGGAAGGCCAGGCAATCCAGCTTCACCAGCTGCTCCAGGCTTCCCTGGTGCACCTTTTGGCCCCTGAATCAGACAAACAGACAATTAATAACATAACAACAAGAGAAACTTTGGGTGTGTTGTCATGGGCTAAAATCTGGAAGTTAATTTGTCAATGTGTTAATCCTACACCATAAAACATGGGAGAATTTCTGCAGAGAGATGAAATTTGCAATGAATCCACATCCAAAGAATGTGTTTGTTCCCGGGACCAGTGCTGAGCATCTCCTCTTCTATACCCCTTCTGGAAATTCTACTGCAGATCCAGATGAAAGTGAGCCAGTAAGTCTGAGCTCTTCTGTATTGTTTACTTCTCAAAAGGATGAACAAGTCAATGTCAACCAGAAGATACTTACTGGTGGGCCTGGTAAACCAGGAGGGCCTGGCTCTCCCTAAATGAAAGAGACATCAGTTAGTACTGAACCTCTATGACTGACAGCTTTCAAATATATTCCTGATGAAACAGAGGGATACAATGATAAATTCCAGGTATCCAGGACACTGTATGAAACTGTGGTACCACCAGGAGTTGGGGACTAGCAGAAAATGAAGAATTAACAAAGTGCCTACAGTGATTTTCTTTGTATGACTGAACTTCGACAGGAAAAGCAAATGAACAAAGTCCCCAACTGATTTCCACCTAAATCCAATTGCACAATCTGGATTAAACCCAATCTTTATAGAATATTTCAAAAGCATTCATTTTTTTTTCCCCCCTATCCTAATGGAAAGCAACTTTTAAGAACAGCATTAAAGGTGTTTAATGAGATAATATTTTAAAAGCCTTTGAATCAGTTCTTCCAGCTCAACCAACTGCTGTGTCACTCAGGAGCTCATCTGGACCCGAGACAAGAAGATATTTATGTTTTGTTATTATCTGGGAATAGCAGGTCCTTGACTGAAGCTCAGTTTCCCATCATTTTGTGATGGGAAAACCACTCTGTGTCCCAGTTCCAGGTGTCTGGATGGGGCCATCCCCTCCTGGCTTTAGGATAAGTGCACTCACTACTGAGAGAGGCAAATTGTGGGCAAGCAGGAGGGAAGGGGCACATTGACACCCTGGAAGAAAAAAATCTCAATGGAAGAAGGATGTTTATTAACAGAGCAAGGCCAGAAATAACACCATCCCTGCTGGGGGCCTGATAATTAGGAGTCAGAAGGCAGTAAGCAAAGCCATGGAATTTATAGCATGGTTCTATATTTACTGGGTCTACAACTGTGAAGTCTGCAGGCAAATCTCTCCAGACTGGCTGCCTTGGTTTGCTCAGGCAAGGATTTATGTACTGCACTGGTGAGAGATCAATGCACAGACCAGAGGCTCATTGAACAGAGAGATCTTTATGCTCTGGCTTGCTGAAGCAACTCCTTTGCTGTTTTTTGCCCACAAATTTTCCACAAATAATTCTAGTTCTCATCAGTGGGGAAGGGCCCCTGGCAAGGAAATGAAAGGAGCAGTTCTTTTGCCACGGATGGTTTGAAAAGGCAGCTAGAAATGGCAGCAGAGGTGGTTTCTTCCCTCTTCCATCACTGGAGACACCAGCCCCTTGCATTTTTTTTCTTGTCTGTACGATGCAAGCCATACAGTAAGGTCACAGCAGCAGCAAAGGCTGTTCAGGACCATCTTAAACCTTGATCCTGCCATCATGGACCCCTGTGGGACTCTGCAGGAGTCAGCTGAATCAAAAGCCTAATCAGTGTTTATATCCCTAATGCCAGCTCACTGGGAATTAAGAGGCAAAGGCTGTCAGCAGAAGGAAATGCTCTCCTGGTGCTACACCAAGGGGAAGGAAGTTTACTCTTTAGCAAGTCAAGCCAGGAGACTGCAAATGGAAGGGGGGGGGAAAAAAAAAGCAAGCTTGATTTTTGAGAAGTGACAATTGCTTATTAGCAATGTAGGGAATTACATCCCCAGAAATAATTCACAGGAACTTGTGGCTAATTCATGCTGTTTCCATTCTTGAGAGGGAGGGATTTTGCTTGTTACTGAGTAGGAAACATGAAGCATGTTCAAGGCTGTAATTACAAAATATTTCAGAGGGATTTCATGTTGCAGCTCTCACTGAAAAGCAGGAGAAAAAGCAGGAGCTTCTAGAAATTGTGCTTATGGGGTTCATCCAAGGTTTGTTTGGAGATATCCTGAATAATTCAGCTGTATATTACATGTTGCTTGCTGCTCAACTGATGGTAAGGGACTGCTGAACACCTTGGCAGCACTTACCCAGCTCCAAGACTCTTCAGTGACACTTCCCACACTGTTTTTATCCAAATCCAGCTGTAAAAGTGACCCAGCTGGAGTGGCTTACAAAAGTTCAGGAAGCTTGCATAGATTTGGGCCAGAAAAGTTCTTGTTGTGACTTAAAAAGCCTCATCAATAAAGGAAATAAATGAAATAATGGTTTCATTCTTTGCAGTAGAATTGACTTTACTGCTCAGGGTCCAGGTGAGCCTCTCCATGCAGCACTATGGAAGTGCAGGATTATATGTACTGATATTTTTTGGAGGGTATTGCCAGAAAAACAGCAGCCCTTAGACTGGGAGGCTTCATGACTGTGCTCAGCAGTAGCCACAGCCCCTGCACCTCTTATCCAATGAGCTTCCTTAAAAGACTGAAGGTGCAGTGGAATGGCAGAAACCATCCCAAGCCTGTCCCTGGGCACCTGACAACCTATAATCCACAGAAGGGATGTAGATCAAGTCTGTTCAAATCAGACTATTCCCATGGAGCCAAAAACCCAGCCTCAAGCTGGGCCTGCAAGACTCAGCACCTTAAATACTTTACTCAGTTGTTTGATGTATTAGGACTAAGTTCTTCCTATTAATTAGATGTTGTGATTTGGTCCTGCCCCACAGGGAGCTTTTGGAAGCTTTGAGCAGTGGATTAAGAGGCTGTAGGTTCACGTGACCAACATCTCCCCAGGCTCCTGTTTCTAAGAGCAATCACAAGTGATGCTGGATCAGAATTAAGGTGTAAAATATCCCCTAGAAAGAAGGAACAGGACAACACAGTTGCAGGGGTTTGTTTCCTTCTGATTGCCTATTTGTAGAAGTTGGGTATAACTTGGAAGTCTGAAGGGCTCCATCCCTCCCAGATTCTTCTTTTCCACCCTGCAGAGCAGGGCAGCCTCCAGCCCTGCTGATGCCCTGGGCTGGGTCTCCATGGGCTCACTGCTGCCAACACACATCCTCTGCCCTCTTCCAAGGTGTCCCCTTCAGCCTTTTATCACATCATGGAAAAAAGTGGAGAGAATCCATGGAAGGACTAGCTCTGAACTTTTCACATTACACAGCCAGAGTGAGGCTTTCAGGGAAAAAGCATCTGTTAGTCAAAAGGACACTTCAGAAGGGCTAGCTGCAAATCAATGATGTTCTCTTTTCAGAGCAGCCTTGCCCACAGAGCTGCTATGAAAACTCACCACTGGAGACAAAAAAGCTCTTTGTTCACCATATACCAGGGAACTTATATAGTTTTGGCGTTTTTTTTACCTTCTTATCCAAAAGAAAATGAGCTGCATGGAATGAATGGGGGTGTTTAAGGTTGTTTAAAGGCCTAATTCCAATAAACTTTCTTCAGACAAGCTTTAAAAAACCCTGTCCTATTCCATAAGCAGCTTAGAGACACAAGTGCTACTCAAACTGAATACTGAAGCAAGAATATGGCCTTTTGCATTTGATGTGGTCTTGCTGAAGGTCTCTCTGATGCTCTTTTTATCCAGTGCCAACTACAGGACACAGTTAAGTCCTTATCCAACAGATGCACAGAAGAAAAAATTTTTCATGGCTGTGGAACTGTTAATTGAAAGTAATAGGACAAGTTTTTCTCCTCCAGTAAGTTCTGTGGTACAGTCTTCTATGTCCACAGGAGGTGTAGTTGTAAGGAACTGCTTGCTGAAATAAAGGGTGCCCATTTCATTTGCCTGTTGTGCCACTAAAGGCAACTCGTGTCTGGCAACACACAACCCAGATTCTGACCTCTCCTGTGCCAACCTAAGTTAGGGATATCTACACTACCAGTGTTGAATAAAACCAACACAAAGTAAGAACAGTGTCCAGTGCCGCACATTTGAGCTTCTTGGGGTGTCTCTAGAAATGCAGGTGCTCTGAAGTGTCACATAAAGCCCTCTCTGAACTACAGAGCACCCAGCATACATTGTACCCATGCATTCAGCCGTACATTACATTCCTCTTTCTATCTAGACACCAAAAGAGAAATATTCTATGCTGCAAGCAGGGCCAAGAATCCCTGGGCATACACTGGCTTTGCCCTGGATTCTCTCTTGAGACAGGAGATTAATCCTGCCAAGAAGCTGAGGCCACTCAGCACCTCCACTAGCTCTTCCAAACCTTACAAAACAAGGACTCTTGAGCCTGGGTTGGTTCTCCAGGTCCATCCAGCTCTGAAGGATGGCCCAAAGGCTGGGCTCTGGAGAACAAGTACATCTTCTTGGCTTAATGGCCTCTGCCTCTGCTCCACCCCTTACTCTTCCCTCTGCAGTATGTCACTCACATCTATGCCGTCCTTGCCAGATGGTCCAGGGGGTCCTCTTGGTCCAGGAGGGCCTTGTGGTCCTATTCTCTGAAAGGATTGGGGAAAGAGAGAAAGAAGAGTCTGGGTTTGCATCAGAAGAACCCTAAAAAAGAACCCCAAACCAAAAAGCAATGGCCAAATCCTACATTTTAACCCTGAATCTGCACTGACCCTCCAGCCCTCAGGGCTCCCATCATCCTGGGTGGCCCTCAGAGGAGCTTTGCACCAGTGAAAGGCTCTGTGGAAAATTCTTCTGACTGAGCACATGGCAAGGGGCTCCCAGCTCCTTTAACTGCTGGGAATCAGAGGTGGGCACTGGGTACCAAACAGGTTTGGTTGTATAGGAAACAGTTCTCATTGCCTATGGGCACATTTCATTGTGGGCAGAGGAGGAAAGGCAAAGATCAAGATAAAGAGGTTCCAAGTGCTTGGAATTAAAACTTAAATTATAATCCCAGGGCAATAGGGTGATGGAAAAGCCAGGCAGACACTTTTGAAGGCAGAAGATTAAATTCTCCTCTCTGAGCAGGATGCCATTTGAAAACTTGGGATTTTGAAGGAGGTCTGAGGTGGGGGGAAGGAGAGAGAGGCCCAATAAATGACTTCTGTATGGAGAGGACTCCAGAGAGCAACTTGCTGCAGCTTCAGTGAACAAAGGTTCCATTGTAGAAGCAACTTTGCTCACAGCAGATGAGGGCAGCTCTGAACTCCCAAGCCAGACTGCAGAAATTCCTTGCTAACACAATGAAGAACCTCACTCAGGAGTTACTTCCCCAGGCACTAAATATTAACACAGCACAGGGGAGTTCAATACAGCTTCAGGTCTGAGGTGAACAAGGGTTAAAGATACTGTTTTAAAAGTCTAAAATCTGTAAATGGAAATCCTGCTTCTGATCCATATCAGGAGATCAATCTCATTGGCAGGCTACTGCTTCATTTTAAAAGAAAACTTGTTTCTCTGACAACAACAGCTCTCCCCTTTCCCAAGGCTCTGTCTCCCCTAAGAGTGGTCTCAAACAGGAGGAAATACTTTTATGGGAAGCATAAGGCAGTAGTTTCTAGTAGAACACAAGATCCCAAAGCCCACCTGATGGGCTTGTTGGGCACCCTCTGCCCAGCACCACAAGCACCACACAGATTTTTAATACACTGTAGCCTTTAATAACCTCCCTATCACCATATTTCATCCTGCAGATATAACATGCATAGATCACTATTTTTTTCCCCCTGGACTTTTTTTTCTTGAGCATAAGACATAAATGAGGTTTCTTACCTGAGCTGATGCCCTGGCTAATAGCTGACACAAGAAGAGAAGCCCAAGAGTGGAGAATCCATCCATGGTGCCCAGGCTCTGCCTCTCTTCTTTCCTCCTGGGCAGCTGAACCCTTTCTCCTCCAGGGACCAGCAGCTCCCTCCTCCTGGTTCAGCTTACAAACGAGACTCCTCGTCTCCAGATAAACCTGAGGCTCCAGCTGGAGGGGCAGAGCTCAGGAGCACAAGCAAAGAGGGGGCTGAGCTGGGAGGAGGTTTGGGAAGGAGGTGGGAGAAGGAGGGGGAGCAACAGTCAGTCAGGAAGAGAAACTCTCATTCATGCCCTGCTGGGCAGCCCCAGCCTTGTGCAAACAGGAGGGAGCCTATGGAAGGACTGGAGTTGCAGACACACTGCAGGAGCAGAATTCAGCTGCTCCAGCTGGAGATAGAAAGGTGGTTTTTAGGTCTCCACCAGGGTCATTTCTGAAAGCTCATCACTACCTCGGTGCTGGACAGATAACAAGCAACACAGAGCCAGAGTTATTTGGTGCCTGAGGCTAGCTAACTT
The DNA here is from genome assembly GCA_013401355.1 of Ceyx cyanopectus. Lineage (NCBI taxonomy): Eukaryota > Metazoa > Chordata > Aves > Coraciiformes > Alcedinidae > Ceyx > Ceyx cyanopectus. The sequence goes on from VYZU01051161.1 coordinate 29,984, forward strand.
CACTAGGAAAATTAATATACCTGTACCAAGTGCAAGATGCTCTGGAGAAATGCAGTTAGTGCTTTGTGAGGTGGTTTATTAGCTCTGGAGCTGCATTCATGGCTCTCTGGGTTTTTCTGCAGGGAGAGCTAAAAAATGTCAACGGATTCCTTGAAAAGTGATGAATCTTGACCAGAGAACAGATAATCAGACAGATACAAGGAGGAAGAAAAAAGGAGAAATGTTCTCAGAGCCACCCAAAGAAAAAAGGAAAAAATAAGGAAGAATTGCCTTTGAAATATCTGCAAGGAAAACAGGATGACAATTCCCAGCTAAATGATCCCAAATGGCAATATATTCACAAAGACTCATCTCCTGCAAATAGCTTCATGCCTCCCTTGATCGATTAAAAGGACTTTCATCCAAAGCAGAGCTTGCAAGCAAAGAGGAACAGTGGCAAGGTTCACCAGGACTGAGATGACACAGCTCATTTGGTTAGCAAGAGGAGAGCAGAAGTGGAAAAGCAAAGCTTAAAAACTGAAATCCCAGCTTTCAGTTTGATATCCATATGCCAGGTGGTTTGTGTGAGCACAGTGTGTGCCTGTCCAGCTCCCCACAGGAGCCCACACTCCACCAACCTTGACAGTGGGATAAAGGGCTCAAAGATTTACTGAGTTCCCACAAGATTTTGTGGAACAGGCAGCTGTGGACAGAAAGGGAGCGTGTGCCTAGATGTGTCCAGATGGCTTCAAAGTAAATGGAGAATTTTATTAGCCACCACAAACCCTCCAGAGGGAGAGGGTGCAGCCACAGAACAGCTTTGCACAGAGCTGGTATCTCTCCCTGTGAGAAGGTAAAGCAGATCCAGAGTCCTCAGCCACACACAGGGCTTGGGAAGCTGCTGCAAGCTCAACCTGCTCATGACCAGCAAGAAGAGAGCCCTGGTCGTGTGCACCTTCCAGCCCAGGCACAGAACAAGAGGACGATCAGTTCTCCTCTCCTTCCATATCCCCAGGCAGAGGGAGCACTGCTGAAGGGCCACAGTGCCTTACAGAAATCATGACCACAGAGACACCCCTGTGCTTGTGTCCTAAGGAAAAGATCCACTAGATCAAAGCCACCACATGCAGGCCAGGCAGCTGCCTCCTGCCTGCAGGCCCCGAGAGCTGCTGGAAAGCAAAGCCCTTGTTTGCTCTACAGAGCATCCATCCCACCACACAGCTGGGAGGATGGCAGCCCAGAGCCAAGCCAGGGTCTCCTGAAGCATTTCTAAACAAGAAGCATGAGTGTGAGGGGTGTCTTTACCCAAAAACATTCACCAGCCATGTTTCAGTGATGGAGGAAGACTGAGCATCATCTCCACACCAAATCAGCAGCAGGGTTATCACACTAATCCCACCAGAACTCTGCTTGATCTGCTGTGCTTGAAAACACCAGCCAGCCCCATGCACCCACTCCTTGGAGGTGCCCAAGCAACAGCAGATGACTACAGGGTGTGGTGGGGCAGGAATATGGTCATACCCTGCCCTCACAGGCAAAAAAGTGGATACAGATAGGCATTAAAGTCATGCTTTAATAGGTGACATTAACATAACAGACTGTGATACAGCTCAGAGTGCTGGAAAACATCCTGTGAACTCACTGCAAACACCTGCAGCCCAAGCTCTAAACCTGACCATGAAAAGGGATGGTTTGGTTTGAGCACTTCCAGCCCAGGGCTCACAGTGAAATCCCATTAAACACAAAAAACAAACTACACATCACCATAGTTAAGATTTATGAGCTATGCCCCAACTGAGCACATAGCCACAAAGAAAACTTCATTAAATAAAAAAAAGTTACTATAAATCTGTACAAAAGCCACAGTTAACAACTCCTTATGAATCTTTTATGAAACATTTTTCACTCATCTTCAAGTATTTATATCTCTAGTTTATTCTTATTGGCTATTTAACTCCATCTGTTTATAGGGAGAAAAAAAAAAGTATTTTAAAGACATTAAAGCCTTTTTTCAGGTGTGTGACCACAAACATTAGATGTTAAGCTTGCAGATTTTTATTCCCACTCACATGTATGTGCCATGCTGGACTAGGGAAGGCAAGTCACTGATCAAATTCCTTGAAAGATGAAGCTTCTCAAGAGTAGTAGCAGAGAGAAGAAAAATATGAACACTGCAGAGGCTACTGCATCTGCTCTCTGGCAGGGTGGACAAACCTCTAGCCATTGCCTACTCAAAACAAACAGCACCTAAAAACCCCCAAACTAAAGCAAACCATCCAAGCAAACAGCAAATGCAGACCTTCTGGCTGTTGGAAAGTTTTCCTCTGCTTCACAGAGCAGATCCTCTGCTGTAAATCTCTAGGAGCCAAAGTGCTAAATTGTTTAATGCTCCTTCAGACTTGGTTGAACACTGTGTAAGTCAGGCAGAAGAGCTAACAGGGAGGTCAGGAACATTAAGGCAGGCAAATAGCTGGCAAGGTCTCTAAGTAAATTCTTGAGGGCTGTAAAGAAATGAAGCAGACAAGCATAGCTCCTCCAATTGAAGTTTCAATTAACTGCCCCAACAAAGGCCAAGGGGTTTCCAGCCATGCTGCACTGATCATTTAATGGCAAAACAACCCTGCCCCTGACTAAGAAGTGGCTTCAGTCTGACACATTTCACTTCATGCAATGGGCCTGCAGAAAAGTGGCCCCACAGGCCACTGCAAATTAACAGCAAAGGCTGAACAAAAAGCCCCACAATGGCAAATAATTCTTGGTCTGTTTTGGCCATTAAGGAAAGGAGGCCTTTGTACCAATAGTGGAGAGAAATACCCGTGGAAGACTGTCAAGGGTCTGAAAATGGTGGAAAAAAAACAGCTCTAGACAGATTTATTCAAAGTCTGATGTTTTTTCTCTCAGAAACCAGTAGACAATTCACATTTTTACTGACTCCAACAAGCCACTGCTGCAGGGGCTAAAGGGAACAAATGACTCCATGCTTTGCACCCTAGAGAACAGGATCTTTCCAGGCAAACAGCACCTTTACTAGGAACAAATCTCCTGGGAAGGTGCAACCTTTCAAAATCACAAGTTCCATGGTAATAGAAAGGCCAGGCAAATTAGCTCATTCTGTTTTGACATCAAAAATCAAGTATTTAATAAATACTTGATTAGTTCAAACAAGGAAACAGATCTGTTTTCCTCTTTTCTTTAAGGAGGGGCATCCCAGAATCAAAGCAAAGTGCAAAAATCCCCATTGCTCCAAGATAATCCTGAACATCAGATAAAAACCAGGAACAGGGCACAGCCTGTCTGTGAAGATGACTAAATTAATTTTCCTTTTCAGGATAACCAAGGGCTGGATCTCAATGAAGTAACTACAGGTGATTTTAAAAGTGTGGAAGAGAAGAAGCTGGAGAAGGGCTGGCCTGGATCAGCCCAAAGAAAGTTAATTTTTCTGTGTATTTCTGCTGTGCAGATCACAAGAGATGGCTCCAAGCAGTCAGGGCAGTGTCATCTCCACTTGCTCATCCACCTGTCATGCTGGTATCACTCTGCTGCTACCAGCTCTTCATCAGGTTCTGCTGCACACTCAGAGTTTTCAGGTTTTTCTGTTGCTACCTCAGTATTGTCTCCTTCAGGAGAAGTGGGCACAAGATTTTCTGGAATTTGTTTCTCGTCTGGGACTTCTGCTTGCCCTTTTCCACTTGCATTTTCTGCCTCTTTATGTTGTTCTACCTCATCTACCTCACTTTTGCCTCCCAGAAGTGTGCTGTTGCAGAGGTGCTGATCACCCTCGGCCGTGACTTGATCTTCACTCGACTCCAAGACATCAGTCACTGGAGAAGTCCTGCCAGTCTTGGGGAGGCTGGAGCCAACTGTGGGTCTCTCAGCCCCACCATTTGCATCATCACCACCACCCTGCTCACTTGTCACTTCCAAAGCTGCATCATTTTTCTCACTGACAGCACCTTTTTCAGCTTTACTGTTTGCAACAGATGGGTTTAACTTGGCACTGGGAGCAGAGGGTTTCACGTTCAGGTTTATGGCCAAGTTGAATGTTCTTTTATCAACTTTCCTCCTTTTCACAGCAGCATCAGTGCTCTCTGGCACTGCAGAGTCTTTGGTGCTTGCATTGTCCTCTTTCACTGTTTCCTGGGCCTCCTCTGCTTGCAAGAGAGAAGCTGAGGAGGGGATTTCTGCATCAATTGCACATTCTCCCAGGTTACGGGAAATGTTTTCAATATCAGTGGGACTTTTCAGTGCTCCACCCTTTTTAGCATCTGCTATACTTGCATCCAGTTTTCTCTTCTTGCTCTCCTTTGTGCCATCATTCTCTGCTGTATCCTGCACTTCTTCAGCCTCCTTCTTTAAATCTTTCTCCTCCTGCTGGGTAAATGAAGCTTCTTTCTCCTCTTTACAATCTCCTCCCTCCAAAGCACATTGACTTTTCTTCTCTTTTACATCATCACCATCAATCACTTCAGGCTTCAAGTCTGCAGCATCTCCAGCTTTCTGTTCTTCCTCTGGAGACTGAGTCTGATCCTTTTCCACAGAATCATCAGATTTTTTCTCAGGAGTTTCTTGTTTCTCTTCAGCTTTTTGGTGCAACTGTGACTTGGCAGAGCGGGGTTTGTACTTCAAGAGTTTGTCGTGTGGCCCCCACACAAAGCTGCCTCGAGGTTTGAAGTGTTGCCAAGCATAGTGCACCAGTTCTCTTCTCTTCTGCTTGTTCCTGATGGTGAACAGGAAGTAATCCAAGGCACTTTTCCTGACGTTTGGTAATGTCTCCTTAACAAGAGTTTCTGTGAGGAAAAACTTGACCAAGTGCACTTGATAATGTTCATATCCCATCTCCCCCAGGCACTTCAGGATGCGAGTAATCCGCAGGTTGTTGTGGCTGTACCTGAAGGAAAAAGATCATCAGAGCTGTTAACTGAAAGTCTTAAAAGTCACTCAAATCTCCAGGGTTCCTGCAAAATGTCTTGTGCATTATTTGCTGTGATTTACTAAAGGCTATTTGACAATACAGTTGGGAACACAGGTGGGCTTACTTTGAAATCACCTACTGCTGCTGTTTGCCTCCAGCAGGAGCTTCCCAGCCCTTCCTGGGCTGCTGGGATTCATTATCTCAACTGCTGGAAAAGGTTCTGGCTTTCTGCCACCTACCAGTAGATAACAGCCACCATACTGGGTCAGACACACAAGTCCATGCAGCCCAACAGCCTGTTCCTGACAGTGATCCTGCAGTGTAAGCCTGTAGAAAGTGTAAGAATCCAGGCATGTGAGGATGCTTCCAGAGATTCATGACTCAAGGACTTCAGCTAGATATAGCTCTTTTCTAATTTCCTTTTGTTGTATTTGACAATCTTTGAGGTTTTTTTTCCTTTGTGAGTATGCTCCTCCTAAAGCCTTTGTTAATATAATCAGAATATGAAGGGTCATTATTATCTCTGGGGTAAGTCCTGCAATAATAGAAAAATATTAATGCCAATTTGCAGAGCACTTTTCCACTAAGGATTCAAAGCATTTTCCATATGTTAAAGCAGCATTATAAATCAATGAGGGAAGCGTATGGAACCCCTCTTATTTTGTAGTTTAAACAGAATACTACAAAGGTAATTTGGATACTTGTGAAAATGTTTCAGTGGTTCCTGCTTTAAAAAATTGCTTTAAGCAAAAGATGTACTAGAGATCAATAGTTAACATCTCTAAGCCTGTTATTTCAGGATCCTGCACATCAGGAGGCCAGTGTGAAGAACACTTGCTGTTAACAACTGCACCCCATACAAATGAAAACCAGTCTCAGCTGGTTTACTTATTACACTTGTCACTTAAAATTACAATGAGCGTGATGACCCACAGAGGCTGAGCAGAGATAAAAATACTGTAGCTGGCTAACTTTTTCCTCAAAAAAAGCCTTCATTCCTCAAGGGCTGAGGATTTTCTTGTATTTGACTGACTCTCAAAGCACCACCTGGCTGTAGTAGATGAGCAGCAGGATCAGGAGACTCACCGGTTCAAGTTCTGAAATCGTTCAGCCCAATTCTCTGCTCTCTTCAGTTCTCCAGTTTCCTCATTGATCAGAATGATGCCATAAAACCTCAGCATAAGTTGATAAGCACGTACAAACCTCTGCATAACTTCCTTGGACCTCTTAAAGGCCTACAAACAAGACAGATCAATGAGTACAAGTCTCTAATAACCTGCACCAATTTAAAGTGGCACTTGAATTATGAACAATGCTTGACTGTATCATTAAGCATTTCATTTGCTGCTGTGGCTACAGGACAGACAAATGCTTTGCAGTGCTTGAGTGAGGTCTGTTCCAAGGAAGCAAGGTAAAAAAACACCCTAGAACTCAAAAAAAAAAGTCAAAAACTTGGATTACCTGGATTTCTTGCCATGTAAGTGGTCTGGCACGCCAGTTCATCCCATGTTCACGTAAAGGGAATAACCTGGAGGGGAAAAAACATTCAGCTCAGGTGAGCAAAGATGGCATCCAACTCAGGGTTAAACAAAAAAAATCCAAAAGTCATGGTATCACAGGCATCTCTGGGAGTTCTCACACCCTTATGGATACAGGAGAGGTTTACTGTAGGACAATCAAATCCCTCCCATAAAAGCACTGTCTACACCAATGATAAGAACATACTTTGCTTATCTGGATCTCTCTCATTGCTCTAATACCTTGTTCTGCAGCACATTGCAAGACCAAATGTGACTGAGATCTATTGTCACTGCTGCACTGGAAACTCATGTTTTCAGGGTTTCCGCTGAATTATTTCCAGAAGAATATAACTCAATAAAAAGACAGTGGACCCAAGTTTCAGTAATTCTGGGCCTTCTGAGAAGCTGAATTCAGGTGCAGAGATGCAATGGACTCTTAAAAGAGGCACAACTAGAGAAGCACTATATTCATACAGATAGTTTACCACTGTATGTAAGAATGGTTTTCCTCCAGAACTTCATAGTTGTCCCACCAAGATTCAAGCAGAATTTCAATAGACACACCTGAAAAACAAATAAAACAAAACAAACAAACAAAAAAGAGAGAAACAAGTCAGGCAAGAAAAAATGGCACCAAATGAAAATTAAAGTTAGCCAGACACCAAAGGTGGCTCATTACCCAGAGCCAGGTGTTCTCATACCAGCACTGCCTTCTCTAACTGAACCACCATCCTGGTAAGCCAGAAAAAAAAATAAATCACAGTCTTCTACCCAGAAAGTTAAAGAACATACAGCAGAATACAGCAGGTACTGGAACTTTTTTAAATGGAAATTCTTGGTGTTGTTTTGGGGTTTTTTTTTACTAGGTTTTGGGTGTTTGGGTTTGAGGATTTTTTTGCCCATTTTTTCAGTAAGATTTTGTTGTTGTTTTAGTGGTTGACTTTGTTTGTTTCAATAATTTTCCCACACAGAACAAACTAGTCTTTCAACAGTTCAACCAGCTACAGCAGAGCTGCATCCAACAGTCAGCACACAAGGTACTCACCATGAGGCATAAAACGAATCTCGTTTTTATAAAAGCTTAAATTCCACATCTCCTCTTCCTCCTCATTTTCTGATTCTATCAAACCCTGGAAATGAGAACAAGAAATCAACAAGCAGCAACCTTTTAAAAAGCAGCATTCACTTCACCACTCCTTGTTTTCCCCTCACATTCCCTAAACATTTCAAGCTAAACCCTTGAAGCGTGTTTTGGGAAGGAACAGCTTGTTTCCCATACACCCACATGCACATCATCCCTTCCTCCTCAGCAATGAATCCTCTCAAGGTTCTAGCAATGGAAAGCCAAAAGGGTGCCCTCAGATGTAGAAAGCATTCCAGAACTTGGCAGGTGATGAGGAAGAGGCAGCAGAGCCTGGTCCATACCGGGTAATGGTGCCTGTATCTCTGCAGGTCTTTTGCTGCATTCCAGTTGCGCCTGCCTGAGAACTGAAGGAAAGAGACAGATCAGAGATCCAGAATAAATGTGTAGTCTCTCAAATAAATAAACCCACTGACACAATTCAGCATCTATCCCACACATTCCCCTGCCTATTGCTCTCCTGTGCCCTCCACTCTGCACTCCCAGCACCCTCAAAACCAGTTTGTTACTGCAGTGGTTTCCCTGCATTCCTGAAGTCAACTGTGGGCTAAGAGAAGTTCACAATAAAAATATTTCTTTTTCTTTCTAGTCTTAGCAATCAGGCTCTTTGTGGTTTATCTGTATGTTTATCAAAATTTTATTTTAATTCAAAGGTTTTAAACCAAGCCAAACTAAACCCTGCCTCTCTGTCTTTCTGGCTCACTATATATCCTAATCAAGACAAAAATAACACTTAAAAAATTATAGATTTTAAGCTGCAGAAATATGCCTTAAATTGAAGATTCTCATTCCCTGTAGGCATTATAAGTTTTCTTTCCTTTATCATGGTATCATTCAGGTTGGAGAAGACCCTTGGAATCATCCAGTCCAACCATTGACCCTACTCCACAAAGTTCACCCCTAAACCATGTCCCTCAAAACCACATCCAAACAACCCAGTTTCAAGCATAAAACCTGATTTAGCATCCTGCTGGTCTGGAGAGTGGACCAGAGAAGAGCCACATGGTTAAATTAGCTGTTTATTTTACAGGACTTCCAAGCATGCCTTTCATATTTATTCATTTCTCCAAGTAACCAAACTTAATGTCAAGCCTACCTGAAAGACCCTCTGACACAGTGGTGAGGAAATTAATCTTTGCTCCTACAAATAAAAGGCATTTAGTTGAAACATTTTGAAACCAAACTTCACTAATAACATAATAAAATAGATACACAAAATGAGAATACCCACAGCAGTGACTCACATGTTCCCTATTAGTTGCCAAGTGACAGATCTACCTAGTTACAGCTGAATTCACTTGGTTTTATTTATCATTCAAATTGCTACAGAGAAAAATCTGTGGTGCCACATCCACCTGACAATTAGGTGTCAGGTTCTCCATACACACACATGCTGGATCCATCTCAAATGGTGCATTTAGACAGAAATCACAAAGAGCAGCTTAATTTCTTCCTCTGAACTTCATGGAAGTTAATTTAAAATGCATTTTGACTGAACTACTGATTTTTTTTTTACAGTGGATTACTTCAAGAGAATTTGTTACACTTCCCAGACAGGTTTAACCTTGCTGAGTGCTGAACCATCTCATCCCAAGGAATAAAATCACTTAATAAGTGTTCCTTAAAGACAGAATTTTGGTTCACCAAAATGAACATGACTGCTCAAGAAGGAAAGGACTCTTGCAAGGCAAAGCACAGCACAGCTAGAGCATTCCACACCAACTCACAGCAAGAGCAGGGTCTGTGTGAAACAGGAATAAGATGTGTGGACTCTGACAAAATAGTTTAAGAAACTTAGAAGAAAGAAGCAGCAAAAGCTGTCTCAGGTTATTTTTTAATTCACTTGATACTTCTTAATCTCATTTGCACAGAGGAAAATAAAAATAAGAAAATCACTTTCTACAGAACACCAATCACTGGATCATTAATTATAAAGGCAGGAACTTGATGAGATTTTCTAACACCTTGCTGTAATGAAGTCATCCATTCAGCTGCCCTGTTGATTGTTAATACTTAAAATTTATGAAGCATTCACAGCATTTGGGAGACCAAACCTGTCTCCATAGAGGGAGGTCATTGATGCAGAATTTTTTTAATTAAATTTAAAAAATACATGTACACATTGAGGTTCCCCCCATACCTTGGGTACAGGAATTAAATGAAGTTCAAGTTGTTTTTTAAATGCAACAACTTGTGATGACCTGAAATAATGCCTTTCCAGGCATTTCCATTTTAGATATGACAGCATAAAACAAAACAAGTGGCAGAGCTTCCCACAGCCACATGGCCCACCCAGGATTAGAAATCCACACTCTGGTGTCCATCCCCAGAATCTTACCCAGGAATGCACCACCCAACTATAAACAGCTTCACCATCCAGCTGACATTTGGGGAAAAATAGCAAGAGGCTGCAAACACAAGGCTAAGAAACATGCTCAGCTAGAATAGATTAATATCATTCTTTCACTGGAGATGAGAGGAGAGACTGGGAGTTAACAGCTTTGAAATTTATTGATGCTTTGGACTATTACTTTTGAACTGCAAAGATGAAATTCAGATACGTGTGGAATTCATAAAAATGCTGTTTCCATTTGCAGAAGAATTCAATTTCATCATATTCTTTCCAGATAGTTCCTTCACTTGAGGGTCTAATAGAACATCCTTACACTCAGTCAGGTTGAACAGGCTAAGACTGAATCCAGTTTTGAAAAAGAACTGGTTTGCTGCAGAGCAAGTGGAGATACAGAAACAGAGGCAGTGCCATTGTGAAAGGTGCTGGAAGCCTTGTCTAGAAAGAAGCTCAAAGTGTCCTGGAGCACAGCACGAGAGACAACAAGATGGAGAAGCAAAGAGAGCAAAGCTCAGCCCTGCCTCCAAGCAGGTGATGTTCTTGGGTCTCTGGAAACTGCTATTTAAGCCACACTGAAAACAGAACCTTCCCTTTCCATGTTAGAAGGATAAACTGAACTGTAAGGCAGAAAGCTGCATGCTTACATCAACCCTACTTCTCACAACACTGCTGGGTGAGCTCAGGGGGTTTCTCCCTCCCAGCCTGCAGTCAGAAGGAGCATCACTGTGCAGAGCACAAGGAAAGCAGCCAACAAAGCCAGGAGGTGGGAACATGAACAATTTGGGGCTGACAACTAGCAACAGGCTGCATCCAGAAAAAAACATGTGGATTGTGACCAAGACATGGGAATGAGCAAGATGACAATCCTAGAAGGGTGATCAAAACCTTTTGTTGATGGAGAGTTAGAAGGCAGAACTAAGGGCTTGTTTTTCAAGCACAGGTCTGAGCAGCAGAACATGAGTCCCATGCATTAGGAAGAACCTTTTTGAAGTGAACACAACCCTCAAGGTTTTCAGCACTTGCTCTTAGAAGCTTAAAGCAACACAATGCAGAAGAACTGAAGAGACATAGCTGCAGGGGTTTGCAACAGAAAATACAGAGCATTTGCAGAGGCAGGAGTGAAATGCAAAGGTAAAAGAAGTTTTAAGTTGGCTTTGAAAGTGCTTAGTGAATAGAATAATATAAAAAAACCTCTAACCTCAGTATTGAATAAAAACATTAGCAGCTTCAGACACAAAGTATACCATCTAGACTGAGGGGAGAAGAATGAGAATTAGTGTAATATCAGCAGAAGTAGGAACTAGTTTCGGAAACTGATTTCATGCCTTTGGCAGCTTGGAAAGGGACAAATAGATAGGAGATTGGGGTTTTTTGTGTTCTCACTGCCCTTAAAAATGTTTCAGGCACTGTCAGAGTTGACTGTGCATTTGTCACTGAAGGAAGAACTCCTTAAAGATGCAGAATGATATTCCAAGGGTCAGAAGTCTCAGGGGAAACATCTTCCTTTGTAAGGCCAAGTTCAAAATGTCCACTCACTGGAGTAAAAAAATGGTCCTTGCCTTTGTCACAATCCAGAAGTTGCTCTAAGAGGAAAAAAAAATAGTATCTGAAGAACAAATACAACCTGAATGTTCTGGAGGCATTAAAAATGTGAACAAAACTCCAGCCACATCTAAAAGAAAACTGTCAGTGTGCCCTCAAACAATGCAAAACAACAGAAATCCTGCCTCTTGCTGAGAGTATTGAAACCATTCTGCCTAAAAGGCCTGTGACCTTCCAGAGATCCATGGGCACAGCCAAGGCTCAACTATGTTCCTTGCGGTAAACTCCATAAAGATGAAGAGATGTGCATGGGCACATCCACCTGCTGCATTTCCACTTGGATTTTATCCACAAAGTACAGAATGTGCATTTTGGTAGTTATTCATGAGTGTTTGGAATTATCTGTTGCACAGCATGTGTTGTTTTGGGTTTTTTTTAAGGGAGATTATTTTAATATCTTAATGCTTATAAAAAAAATATCTAGAATTTCAAATTAAACTCTTTTAAAAGTAATTTAACTAAAAAGCTTTATCCATCTATTTATATTCCAAGAATATGGATGAATCCCTGAAACGAAACTCAAGTGCAGAACTAGTTTCCCTTTCCCAGAAAGGGGAGGAGTTAAAGCCTGTGATGTTTTGACTGAGCCGGGAAATGCTAAAAAATCAACAAAAGATATAGTCAACAAAAGATACTGCCAAAGCAACACTGTAGAATAAATTAATGACACTCAAAGCTGCTAAAGATGGGAACCTCAGGTAAGACCAGCAAGTTGCTTTTATTTCAAGTTAATTGTATTTTAAGGCATCAGCTTTCATATTTTTCAGCAGCACCTCAGTCTTATCTAACTGCAGTTTTAACAATAATCCTGCTCCTCGGGAAAAACCAAAACCAAACCAATAAAAATGTGTCCAAAAGAAAATAAAAAGTGAAGAGCTCCCTTTGGAAAGCGAGCAGAGGTGTGGGAGGGCTTTTTATCGATGGCATGAAACAGGACACAGGGTCACTGTACAAAGGTGAGGATCCTGATCAAAAAAAAAAACAAGCAAGGAGCTGCTGAAGAAGATCGAGGTCATCACATCAAATGCAGAGGCCACTGGAAACACCGTGAAGGGGCAGATGTCACACAGAAAACACATATTGATGGGATAAAGTACCCAAATCACAGGGGATGGTGTGTGGGGGGAGAAAAAAGGAAAATAATTTCCCCCCCAGTTGGTGGCAGCCCAAAGGGGCCACGATGGACAGCAGAGCTCAGCCTTTGGCACCCCACAGCTCGTCGTGGATGGGGCCGCAGGTCGTCTCTGCTTCTCTCAGCGAGATGAGGATAAAATGATCACACGCTAGAGATGGCTGCCTTGGGCTGGAAGGATTTTAAGCTGCTCCAGTTCCTGACAGTAAATGAGGCTACCGGAGAGAAGGTGCTCGCGAACGAGGCGGGCGGCCCGGGCAGATCCCCGCGTGGCCGCGGGTCGGTGGCACACCCAGGCCGAAGTAGCCGAGGCGGCCCCGAGGGGCTGCGCTGACTCCGGCAGCACCTCTCCCGCTACCGGAGATGGAAGCGGCTGCTCCGCCCGGGAGCCGCAGCCGGGGCGCGGAGCGGGAGCTCGAGGCGGGCGGGGAAGGGGCTTCCTCATCCCGCCGAGCTTCCGAGGGTCCGCTCTGAGCCCCGCGGGGATCCCCGCACAGCCCCCTCCTCAGCACCCACCTGGGCCTGTTGGGAGACCCGTACAGAGCTCGACACCGGCTGCTCCCCCGCGGCTGCCGCCTCTGCTCCCTCCGGCTCGCCGCCTTCGCCGCCATCCTCCTCCTCGTTCTCCTCCTCCTCGTCCTCCTCCTCCCAGGTGGAGTCGTACCGCCAGAAGCACGCCTCGTCCTCCGCCTCGTCCTCCTCCATCCTGAAGCGGATCCGGGCCGCCATGGGAGTGCGGCGGGCGGGGAAGGGGAAGAGGAAAGGGAAAGCGAAAGGGACGGCGGGGCCGCCCGCCCGCCCAGCACAAAGCCGAGCACGTGTGGGGGGGGAACGGGGGGACGTCCCGCCCCCTTCCTGCGGCTCTGAGCCCCATTGGCCGCCGCGCGGTCCCTGCGTCCTCCCGCTCGCTTTGCCTCTCTGCCTCCACTCACGCAGCCGGGCTCCGAGGCCATTCCCGCTGTTTCTCCAGGATACTTCCCCTCGGCGTGGTCACCTGATGGGAAAACAGAAGCAATTCTGCTCTTTAAACATCATCTCCCCGCCGTCCTCGCGTTGTGAAGTGCCCAGAATGGCCCACACGCCCCCCCCAACCCAGGCCACACGAGTGGGTAGTGGAGGATGAGGAGTTTCCTTGGGATGAAGGATGCTGCAAGACTCAGGTATTTCCATCATTTACCTGTTAAAAACCTTCTCCTTCCATAGGGAGATGTAATATTCCTCTTAAATAAAAAGAATATTCCCAAGAAGCCAGGACTCGGTGAAAGGGAAGGGAGGAAAAGAGGTGCATATAAAATATATTTTTTCAAATACCTACCTTCACAACAAACAAATTCCTAAAAAAAGAAAAATCTGTGTTGCTGGATTGACTACGAAATCCCAAGTGGGAATCCTGCTGTTGAGATTGCACCTGTATGTGTGAACCTTGATGCATTTCTACTTGAAGCTATGAAAAACATTTCAATGGAAAAGCAAAAGAAAAAAAAATAATAGAAGCCCTCGATGAAATGGTTTTACCAACAAGACCCTGAGACCTGGAAATTACAAATAAATCTGCACAGGGTATGTGTAGGTCAGGACAAAATAACCAGCACTTCAATTCTTATGAAAACAGGAAAATTTCAGAGGGGGATTAACCTTTCAGCACTTGCTCATAAATCAAAAAGCAACATATTATTATAACATCTAGGACTTTCATTGTAACAAATAAATGGAGAGTTTTTCTTAAACATCAACATTAAAACCATGATATACTTCAAGATTATAAAAACTTTCTACCCACCCAGAAAACCTCTAAGACACCCAAGAACAGGAGCTGCACAGGTTGGTATCTCCCAGGGCATTATGAAAGACTTACCAGTCGGGGCACAGCACTGAATTCTTGGCTTTTCTTACTTTCTGGTTTGAAATTTGGGTTTTTAAGCTGCTGCTATTTCAGACCCTATACCAGTGAGTTTGCATCACACTGTAAAGTGATTCTGGTGGCCATCCTGGAGTTCTGACCAGAGCATAGGGGAGGGTAAAGTGGTGAGAAGCCACAAAAACTTGGCTGAGTATTCCACAGTTGTGTGCTCATCAGAACAGAGAAAATCCTCTAGGTTGGAAGCCTTCAGCAACCCATCTACTGAGGTCAGCAGGCCAGGATTTCTTATCAAATACCTTCTAGAAATAACGGGGTAGTAGTTTGTAAAACCCAAAGTTAGTTAAAAAAACCAAAAAAACAAACCCAAACCACACAGGTAGGCACTTCTGACTAGTTTCACTAAAGGCACAAATATTTAAATAACATTCAAAAAAAGCTGGGCCAAACATTAATCCATTTACACAACTACCATTTAGTAAAATAAAAACAAGTCAAATTTATTCTTGGTATAAAACAAGCAAACAAGGCAGACAAGAACTTGGCTACGTACCGAGAATAAAAGCATTTTTCAGTAGATTCCTAGTTCCTCACCTTGAAGGCAATACTGACAGATTAAGAAGTAATTCTTCTTATTAACTGAGAATTAATGTGGTGTAAACAAATTCAGTAACATTTCAGCTACTTCATTCACCATTTAACACGTGTTTGTTGACTGCAGCCCATCTTTTCACAGCACAAAAATAGTAACTTCATCAAATCTTAATATTCTAGCATATAAAAAATGAAGCATTACAATGTCAGTAAGATTCTGAAGTTGTACAACAAAATTTGACACTTCAGAAGATCAATTCCATTCACATCTACTAAAAATGCTTTCAAAAAATAAATAATGAGATACAAACCCCTCTGTTCTCTACGACTATATTACAACTGGATGCAGCAACATCTCCCAAGTTCATGCAGAGCTGAGCTGATCCCTCACAAAACCTGGTGGCATCACTGGATATTTTATTCAGGACACTTTGTTTTGTGTATGGGCATTATCATTTTCACTTTATGGTGTGTATATACTTATATACACATGGGATATACACCTTATGGTATATAAACTTACAAGACTTTTACATCACTAAGGGTGAAAGAAGTGACAGTTCCTCCAGCAAACGAAGTGAACTAATACTGCTACTCAGTAGTTATCTGTATTTAAAAGAATTTTAGTTTTACTGAACTAATTCAGAACTAAATCAGCTAGAAATGCTGTGTCTGCACTAAGGGCCAAACATGACCCACGGAGGGTCTGGTGGCAACACAACACAGGCAGAAAACCCAATCCAAACTCTACAGAAATAAGCTATGCTTTGCATGAACTGAGCTCTGTGTCCCACTGAGCCCCTGTCTCAGGTGTTACTGGTTTGGAATTCCACCACTGGAGTTGGGACACAGGCATAAACTGCTGCCAGCTTCCTAGCTTTTCCCCCCCCGAGGCCTGGAGAAGGTGCCCATCACTCAAGCTGCTCCATGCTGCCCAGAGAACACATCAGGGACCAGTCTGGCGTGTGCCATGCCAACATGTGGATTCTTCAGGTACCTGGCTCAGACATCTTTTCCTTTCTCAACAAGTTTCTGTAGCAAGAAGTCTCCTGCTGCTCGTTTCCACTGTTCCATGGTTTGCCACTTCTGTCTCTCCCAGCTTTATGTCCTGCGTCGCTTGGCAGCGCTGGGGCTGGAAGGGTTACTGTTGGCATTTAAAACCTTCTCAGTGACTCTGTTGCGCTTCCTCTTATCAGATCCTTCTTTGGATCCAGGATCTGATGATGTTTTCTCTTTCTCTTTGCTGCTTGGCTTTTCCGTTGGTTTTCCTAAACTTCCAGAGGGTGCAAAAACTGAAATAGGATCAAAGTAATGATTCCAGATCAGAGTCATACACAAGGCAAAACAAGAAGTGATATCAAATTTCTTTATATGACATAAAACTCTTCAAGCCAATGAATTCTCAGCATATTTAATGATCACTTAAGTATTACTTTCAACTTTAAAAGAAAAATCTTCTGTAAAAAGGCACATCTTTTTATTATTTGCTTGAAAGACAGGCATGTATTTTGACAGGCTAAAAGTGAGATTCATGAAGCGGAATTAAACAGCATTAATAGGAAAACTTACAGAACCAATCTATGGAATATTTAATCAACAACAGTGATTACATTTGGTATGGTAGAGAGATTTTCAACTGAACACCCAAAATGTTAAATTTAATATATTTTTAAATACATTTTTAGATCTTATATTACATTCAAAAATCCACTTATTCTGTAATATAAATATTATGTAGTCAACAGTTGGCTTGACCTGTTACAGTAAATAGCAGAACCCCTGCTGTTCACATTTGACTTTGTTCTACAGCAGTGTTAGGATAATAAGCCCTATAGTTAAAAGAAGCAAGATAATGGAAATATAATATTAATAAAAGCCTCACTCTGCCCACCTTCCCATACAATCAAGTCTTCTTTGAAGTATAGGCCCTATATTTCCCTGTGACTACAGAGATCCTAACACAGACTGGCTAAATTCACTAAAATCAGATTCCATTTTCTTTCAGAAATTCTTAGACTACTTCAGACTCAGGGGTTTTTTTCAAGTACATATTAAAACAACAAAAAAACTCCAGCACTATACAACTTTGTACATAAGAATTAGGGGAAAAGGAGGAATTCTTCTGCAGTATCATCTATTGGCAAGTGCTTACTCTGTGCATTCTTCAGTGACTCTAGTCGTTGGCACAAGCGTTCTAAGGCTCAGTACAAATCACAACATACACCAGCCTTGGAGTTTACATGTTAACATTCATTTCTCAGAGTTCCAGTTGTGTTTTAATCTCTTATGACACAGTAGAGAGTTACAAATTTACCTTCTTCTGGACCCGCATGTGTTTCCATCTCTTCTTTTATTTCTTCTTTTACTTCTTCTTCTATCATGACTTTTCCTACAGAAAATATTGTTAGGCAACAGTCAGATAGTTGGAAAGAACCATTATGTATTTTTTTTTGTGTCTGGATTAAGAGTCTCATCATATGTGTGTAAAGTTAACTAAGGAGTTGAATCCCAAGAAGGTAAAAACACTTAAGCGATTATTTCACTATGCAGTGAAACCACCATGAATCTATATAAGCCCCTCTGAACATCTCATGTTGGTTTTGTTTCCAACCAATTTTAACACAACTACAGAAAACCCCAAACAAACCCAAACAAACAAAACCTAACAACTCAAGAAGAAACTATCATCAAACACTAAAACCCAGTACTCCTTTAAAAGACATATGAACCATACCAAAAATAGTAATAGCCTAAAAATGAGAGATTTATACAGGAAAAGGTGCAAATCCATGGGTAAAAAGCTATTTTTTTCCAGCTATTGAAACTGCAGCTATTTCAGTAAATATATTCTTGGTGTACATTTTCATCAGCTGAACTGATATTTAACTGCCTTGTATCATCATCTGTATTGAAACTTTATTACAGAAATACTATTATATAGATATTACATGCAGAAAAAGTTATTTTCATCAGCTCCATACCTCCTACGCTTTAAAAAATGACCCTGCTATGCAATTAATCCTATTCAAATATGCAGATCGTTTATTTTAGCAGAAATTCTGTTCTGAGGTAATATCCCAGCTGTCTGGACAAAGTGCAAAAAACCCACAAACTGCCATTTTCTGCAAGGTGATTTATTGTGAATTATTAATCTTTCAAAGAACCACAGTTTACTTTGCCCCCTGCAACTTACTCTCAGTGAAACACAAGGATCTTTTGCACACACTCAGAAGCAGATGAATCCAAATGGTGTAAACAGAACCCATTTGTGCTGCATCACCCTCCCCACCTACATATATTTAGGAAGGAGATATGGTGTGTGGAACCTGACCAAAGGTCTCTCTCTCCTCTAGCCTGTGTCCTACAGTGGACAATCATTCAGGGTAATAATGAGATCAGGACCAGTGTGATCCTTTGGCCAACAGCTTCCTTCTGTCAGCTCATTAAAAAATTAATGAGATAAACTTGTATCTGTTTAACACTTCCTTTTCCTGCTACACCCCACTCACCAGTCTGAAAAAACAGCTTGATGTTGGCATGTTATGTTCTTTTTTAGTGGGAGTTCTGTGAAAATACCTGTTCTGAACGGTGATTAGAACAGCCAAGACCAAGAGGTTATCACATCCTACCTTCTCTCACTTCTTGAATCATTTCGTCAGGAAGAGCAAAATTCTTCTCCATATTAGGGAATGGAAGAATCTCAGATTCATGCTTAGAAAGAGAAGAAAGAGCTCTATGAATTTCTCCGGCAATAACTGTTATTTGGATTTAGCGATTTCAAATTCTATTTTACATGCATTTTGTAGCTCAAGAATTGTTAACAAGACACTTCAGACGTTAAGAGAATCAGGAGGCTCCTGATGTCAAACTAATTACTAAGGTCAAGATATTTAGGATTATTAAGGATGATTATGTGAGGTAATTTCTGGAACCCAACCATGGCATATTCTTATATAAACACACTATAACCTCCTTGTTGAGACATATGGATTAGCACTTAGACAACTTTAATAGACAAAGGCAGAATACTGTATGGAAAAAAAAAAAATCAACTCAACAAAAAACCCCACAACACACCAAAACAAACAAACAACAGCAGCAACAACAACAACAACACAACTACCCAAGCAAAAAAATTACTGTATATTTTATTTTCTCACACTTAATGTACTTTTATACAGGGAAAAATCCCATTAGCTCACTGGAACAACCCGAAATTCTTAGTAACATGAAAGGTATGACAGGCTCTGTGATTTTGGCCTATTAAAAAAAGTAAGAACTCAATTGCATCAACTCTTTATACTCACAAGAGCTTGCATATCATACATGGTGCTCAGATGGTCCCAAATCACTTTGGAAGAAATCTGCCGTCCAATATTCTGACTGAATTTATCTCGGATACAAATCATGTGGAAATGGCGATTCACACCTGGGGAGAGGGAAGAACTTGGTGCAATTAACACTACTAACAGTTTGACTTATGCTATAAAACAATAATTAAAAATAAGTCCTATGGTTACAAGTAAATAATACAGTATAGAAGAAACCGATGGTAACGGGCAGCCCTGCCCGACTGCATTTCACTACAGGTGTTATACTGGAGAGGGTCTAAGGGTCTCCTGTTGGGGAATGATATCTGACTGCAGCCAAAGCTTGTAGAGAGGCTGCGAGAAAAGCTACAGAAGCAAAGTATGAGGCAATAAACCAGGAAAGGCGACGGTCCTTTCCTAAGAGGTCTGATTCCTTAAGAGGGTTGGCTCTGTGCCCCTGGAAGCGGGGCTGAGGAGACCGTCCAGGCCCGGCGGCTTCCCTACCCACAGGCCCCGCTTCACTCGGCGGGAGCACTCGGCCCCTCGGCCGGCCCGAAAGGCCACTGGGGGCAGCACCGCAGCGCAGCCGGGCCCGCGACTCCCGGGAGGCCACCCCCCCGACCCCACTCCCGGTCATGCCCAGCGCCTGGCTCTCCTCCCAGGCCAGTACCGCTACTCGAGACCGCGGCTCGGCCGCGGCCTGCTCTCACCTACGGGCTTGTGGCCCAGCATGGCGTGGAAGAGGCAAACCTCCACTTCAGGGCTCCATACCACCACCGCCTCCTCCGCCGGCACGCCGGGCTCCGGAGCGGAAGCCGCTGCCGCCGCGGCGGCTGCGACAGCGGCGGCGGCTGCGGCGACCGCCGCGGCG
>VYZU01051161.1:50355-62113 GCA_013401355.1 Ceyx cyanopectus
GCGGGTAGTGGCGGCTTCTCCACAGCGCTCGCCGTGCCACCCTCCGCCTCGCCCATCGCCGCCCGGCGCTTCGCCGCCGCCCGCAGCGGCTCCTGCCGGCCGGGAGGAGGGGGTGGCGGGCCGCGGGCCGCTCCTCGGGCGGGGCCAGGCGGGGAAAGGCCCTCGGTGGCCTCCTTCCTGGAGCACGGGGAGGTTTCGGGCGGGGTTGCCTCAGGTTAGGGCCGCACCCCGCTCGGAGCGGCGGAGGCGTGAGGAGGGAGCGGAACTCGGCCCCTCAGGTGCATCCGAGAAGTTTTTTATCGACCCTTGTCAAACTTAAGGGTCACTTGGGGCGGTCACGGAGGCTGCGCGACATCGCCAGTTCTCCGCGGGCCTGCTCTTCGCCGGTTGGGATCGCCAGAGGGTTGGGAAGGTGGCATTAGGGGTGTTCCTTATAAAGGTGCTTGATCCAGTGTGCAAAAATCCACTCCATATGATGGCTCCAGAGATTTGTATTTACTTCTGTTAAGCAGAATAAGAGCACCAGGCGTTTAACACCAGCCAGCACACCCGACATTGCAATATTAACACCATATTAACACGTATTACACAATGTTATCAATACCCTAGCATGAATAATGGCATGAGACACTAGATTGGCCATGCATCCTACAACATATATATGTATGCTATTTAATGATTAAAACCTTCTGGGGAGGTTCCCTAATTAGTATGCTCAACCTTACCTTGGAAGTGTGTAATTTAGCATAATTACCTGGTTACTTTAGGATACACGGTTGGCTCATCTTTAGTCCAGAAGTTGTCTTTTGTTATTTCTAACTCTGCAACAGCAAAATAACATCTAGAAACGCATTGTTTTGTTTCACATCTTATTCAAGGTTAGATTCTTCATGCAATTCCTCAACCACGTTTCAAGTAAAACTTGGTGATAAACGTTTAGCTTTGTTCTTTTGACATCATCAGGAGTTCAGAGCAGGG
Source organism: Ceyx cyanopectus (assembly GCA_013401355.1). Taxonomy (NCBI): domain Eukaryota; kingdom Metazoa; phylum Chordata; class Aves; order Coraciiformes; family Alcedinidae; genus Ceyx; species Ceyx cyanopectus. Next base: position 51,334 of record VYZU01051161.1, read on the forward strand.
CCTGAGGCTTGGCCCTGCTGCCAGGGAAACCACAGTCACCCCAAAACTCACCCTCCTGGCCCATCCTGCACTGGTCAAGGAGCTGCCAAGGTGGAAGATTGCACTGGGGAAAGGTCCCAAGTACTTTAAAACCCCCCACATCCCTTGTCCTTGTCATGAGAGGATCATTTTCTATCAACCTGACATTGATGTGTAACAAATAACGGTGCCTGGCATGTTTCAAAAATGCAGAACCCATCAGCTCTGCCCATCATTTAAAGTGTAAAAAAACATTTTGTTTGGGAAGGAAGAGAATGTATCATTCCCTCATTGACAGGGGATTTTTGCCTTGTTAGGTATAATTAGACACACAGACATGAAACAGGACTTCTGTTGCTTAGGTGATCAGATTTTCCTATTGCTTGCTCCTCACTTGAAATTTTAATCCTTTTCCTGACATGAACATTATTTCCATAGCAAAAACCATTGACATCACACGTAAAGAACGACTGTTTTCAGTGAATAATAAAACAGTGGGGGTAAAATCTCATAAGCAAAAAGACATTATTTTCATGTAAATTAGCTAAATCATGAAAAGCAGGAAGGGAAAGATGACATTTTCTGCAAAGGAAAACTTTCTGTCCTTCAATACCCACTTGACTCAGATAATTATTTGGGGCTTGATGTAATGTTTATATCCAAACCAGATTAGTCTGATGTTAAATAAACATTTGAATGAGTTAAGACCAAAACCTCACGTGTGAGGAAGTTTGTTGGTGCAGATCCTGGGTAGAGGTGCCTGGATATAAATCCTCATTTCCAGCAAGATTCTATCCAGCCTCTTGACATGGAAAGGAGTCTGACTCCAGTCTGGTTTTAGATGCTGCTGGAATTTTCCAGGAATAACTGTTTCTGTGAGAGCTCCAAACTGACAGAGGTCTTGCTGGGATAATTTTTCTGCATCAAGACTACAGGAGTCTCCAGAAATATTTCTTCTGCCTACTGTCACCTCTGTACTGATGTCCTAGTTGTCCTGGACACACCTTTACACAGCTCAGGCTTCACACTACTTTCCTCTTTGCGAACCAAAATTATCTATCAACAAGATTTTGCCAATCTCAAATACAAGCCTGTATGATTTTCCAGTTGGATCCAGCCCTGAACCCAGTATGGAGCTCAGATCTCTTCAATTTCCAACTGTTAGTTGCTCAATGCTGCTGCCCAGTGTTAAGTTGTTGCTGAATGGGAGGGTTGTTATTCCCTTTGTGGCTGCACAGCAGAAATAAATGAGTTCCTGAACAACTAAACTCCCATTTTCACACCCTATTCTAGGAAAAAAAAAAAAGTAGGAAGAAAGAAAAGCAAATAAATGACAAGAGTACAAAAAAATGTTCCCCTATAGAATAGTTTTCAAAGTTTTGCAGGAGAGTTTGGGTTTTTTTGGTTTTGTTTGTTTGTTTTGGTTTGTTTATTATTATTTTTAAGTCAGTGTGAAACAGACTTAAAAATAAGCAAGTGAGCTTCAGCACTCTCATCTGTCACATTATACTTCTGCTCAAGAACTATCATCAAGAGGGAATAACCATGTCAGCTCAGATAGCAATTTTTATGTCATTAAATTCTGATGACTAAAAAAAGTAGCATGTGGAACAGAATGTGAAGCAAACATATGGCCACCTCTGAAAGTACAATAATTGAATTTGGTAGAGTACTGTTAATTCAACAGGAAGAGAATATGCATAAACTGGCTGCTCTTTTGTTTCAATCACAAATAATTACATTTCCCTATGTTTAAATTTCCTTGTCTCTTTCAGTGCCTCTAGGAAACATATGGGAGCCTATAATAATGCCACGTGCAGCCTCCACCTGCATTCTGACCAGTTAGATTTTCCTCTCTTGACATTTTAGAGAGTCTTTTCCCCCCTCACTGAACAGATTTTTCAGATTCTGAGGATTTGACTCTCTTCTTGTTCACATTTAAATCTTACTTTTGATTTTAAGCAGCTATCAGCTGTGTAAAACATGGGTTTGTTCCTCTCTTTTTCTTCCCACTCCTTTCAGCCTTAGAAAACCCAGCTGCCTATTACATCAACCAAGGGTGCTCAGCCCTTTGCTGGATCAGATCCTATCCTCCCCGGAGAGACAACAATGATTTTTTTTTCATAAGAATTCAGAAGATGTTGCAACCACCGAGAAATCTGCCCAGCATTTGGTGTTCTCTTGAGAAGCATTGGATTTCTGGGATAAGCAATATGGCTCCAGCTATTTCTGTAATTATTTTAGAACACCATGTGTTAGTGCCCTTAACAAAGTAAAGACTTCATTTCGAATCCTGGGTAATTTTTGACGTGCCATGTGAACAGTTGTAAGATAGTATCTTCTGTACACTTTTCACCCAGACACTCAACCTTTGCTGGAGGATTTTACTACTTCTTTGATATAGAATCTAATAATTTTTTTCTTATATAGGTGAATTAAACCTCCTGAGACACCCACAGAGCATTACCAGCTTTATTCTACAGAAACTGAGTCAGAGAAGTGCTGCAGTTTGCTGGAGACCCTGGGCAGGGATCCCTGCTAAAGCTGATGGATGTGCTCAGCCGTCACTGACGCCGAGTGTGTGTCACCAGCCATAGCTGCATTTAGTTTTTGATGAACAGGGTAATTAGCTTTTCTATTATGCTTTTTTCTCTGCATACCTAGTTTTTCTATGCAGAACTACATACGTAGTGCTGCACCAAATTATTCTCAGGTCCATAAATCCTCCTACAAGATAACTAGTCTCAGTGCTTTGCTATATTTCACTATTTCCAAATATAATATCCCTTCTGACTGATAAGGACCTGCTGAAGAGAGTTCTGATCTCATTTGTAAGCACTAGCAATGCTTTCAAAATCCTTTCTTCCAGTGTGAAATCTGTGGGAAGTTTCACTTTAACAGAGCTGCAGGGGGCATTGTCCAAAAGTTGGGTATTAATCATTTTGCATATCTTGGAGGAATCAGTGGAGATAGTTTGATAGAGACATGCTTTCTCTCCATTAAACTTGTCAATAGGACCAGAAGAACCAAAGATAAACTTATTTATTGTTAGACTCTCATCCCACAGCCCTTTAGACTTTTATCTCACAGCATTGCCTCTTCCGGTGATCAGCAGGGAGCTACTTCCCAGCTTTCTCCCAATTACCTCAGTTCTTAGTGAAGAAGTGTGTTTGATTATTTTAAACAAGAACATTGAACGGGGATTTCACTCTCTGATCTGGTCTGCATGGTTTCTTACAGGGGCAAAACCATGGAATTTAATTCAAAATAAAGGGAGGAGGGGGGGTGTGAAGCAGCAAAGAAAAGAGAAGCAGCTGTCAGACAGAGGATACGTTGTTTGCTGAGACATATGTTCTTGAACTGAACTTCTCCCTTGTGTGCTCATTCTCCCAGCAGACAGGCTACACAAGAGAAGGGCATCAGATGGCAAGCCTTAGAAAAAGAGATTGAAAACAGTGCAAATAATCATCTCTAAGCACGCACAGAGGCGTTCATTACTGCTGCTGTTACACTTCAAAAGCTCCCAGTGCAGAGTGAGGATTAGGGAAGGAAAAACCATCTTACTGATTTTTCAGTTTAATAAATCCATCATGTCTTAGGCTTACAGAGAAGCATAAAGAAGAAACAGTGGGTTTAGAAGAAACCAATTCAAGGTTGAGCACAGGTATCAGTTTGGGAATCCCTGGTTATCCCAAGCCAACATCAGAAGACTACAGAATGTTTTATGAAGGTGATTTTTGTTGATAGTGCCTAAAACTTACACTAGCCCAGCTGGTCAGTACAAATCCAGAAGGGACTCTAATCCTTGACAGTTTCAGTGTTGTGAGCAGGATTGTTCAGATCATCATTTTCTTCCCTGGGGTATATTCAGAGATATATTTTTCAAAACAGAAATGCTACTTTGGAAAATAAATCAATATACAAAGAACCAGCATAAACAAAAAAGAATCTTCAGAAAGGAAGCAGACAAGCACTAAACTTGACTAGCTGACATTAAAAATTACAACTACAGTCAGCCTTGTGCTGTGGTGAAGGGCTTTTGGGGCCCTTTTTTTTTGCATTTCAACTTTGACTACCTGAGGAAATTCACAAGGAGCCCTCAGCAGCAGTATCCTTTAGACTACAACATCTGGATGATGTTTAAGTTTCCTTCCTAGGATGGACCCTGTTCATTGGCAAACGATGATGTGTTAGGAACAAACTGTGGCTGCAGCCAGCCAGGCAATGCTGCTGTTACAGAAAGCTGTGAAAACAAGAAGTTAGTTTGAAATTTGGCTTGCAATGGTGAGAAGTCAATGGCATCATCCAGGCATAAGCCAAGTAACTTGTCAAAGAACATCTAAACTTGTCTGATTTGTAGAAATCTGTCTCTAGATTCAGCATATCTCTGAAAAGAGAGTCCACAAAGTGTTAGTAACAGGATCTCTTTTCCCCATTACTCATGGAAAAAGAGGCCTGTATTGTGTCCTGTTTTGTTTTACAAACACTTGTGTTTTAATTCAAAACATTCAAGCCTGGATTTGATGTACAGAAGGAAACCAGAGCTGTATAATTCTGGGTTTATCATCATGTACTAAAGATACAATTACTCATAGTAGGAATGCTTGATAAGCAACATATTTGATGATGGAGCTTTATCTGCTGGCCATATTAATCTCTGGATGCCTAGTGAAGGTCACCAAACAGAGAAGAAATTGGATTCTCAGGAATCTTCTGTATATTTGCAGTGATTCTACTGGCAGGAGATGCTCTTAACATGTGTCAGTTTGCCCTCAGCCAGGCAGATGTCAGTGTCCTGGACTGGGAGCAACTTTGACTGGTGTTGCCTAAAGTCTGAGAGTTTTGTCTTTCACCATTTTCAAATAATTCATCACTATCTTTAATAATCCTATACCAGACAGACTGCAAAAAAACAAAACCCCACAACAACAACAACAACAACAAAACCCACTTGCCTTATACTTAAGTGTTAAACAAATGGGAAAAAGTCCATTGTTTTCAGTGAAGGTGGAATTTCATCTAGACCATATTTTTGTTTCTATTTATTTGGCAATTTAGAAGACACCTGTAAGAGGAGACAGGAGACAGTTGGTTACTATATTTCAGGTCTGCAACTCTTACTTTTGTTGCTGTAATTTACAGCACATATTTCAAAGCCAGTTATTCCCTCTAAAGCAGCACAAAAATGCCAAAGTGACTATATCAGTAATTTAAAGTATTTGGATTAGATCTGAAGCATGGAAGTGTTTCCATCTTCATAGCCAACGAAATGTCAATTTTCACCATGTACATGCCTAGGGCGTCTCAAGAGGAAAAGAAAACATCCCTCAAATAAATAAACAGATTTAAAGAAAGGCTGCAGACAACACTGTCATGACTGACATGGCTATATACAAATATAAATATGCATACATAAAAAATCTGTTCCTGTAAAAAGAAACACATACAGCTAACAACATTACCAAGGTAATACAGGCAATTCTTTTGGTTAGGGGCTGATGCACTTGGCCAGGTTTTGCTTTCTGATTCAGCAGGCAGAACAACACAACTCAAGGATTTTATAAACTGCCCAGAGATGACAAAAGTTGATGTAAAAGTCAATTATGTCAATGAGCTATTGCTTAAGAGACCTGGGAATGTTCCCTTTGTGAGCTACTTGATTGTATAACCCTGCCCACTGGAGCAGCAGTGCCTCGAATTCCTGTCTCCTGCACTATTTCCTACTGGGAGCACCACACAAGTAAACTCTGGTGTTAGAATTTAAAGAGGATTGATACTTGGCCAATGTGCTCCACTGCTTTGCTAAGATCACTGTCCATCTTTCATTTTCTGGTCCTGCTCAGTAGGCTCTACTCCAGAGCTGTTATTTCAAGCCAGCAGAAGTGAGCATTCCCTCCAAAACTCAGCTCAGATTCCTGTCAGAACGTGTTCTTTGCTGGGTCAGGCCTGGACACAATTTTACATCTATATCATAATTCCCATCTGAACACATATGTCAGTGTATTCTTAGGCCAGCTGTGATACTCAGAACTCTGATTTAGAATAGCCTCTTTTATTTTTTTTTCTGGCATGGAAGTAACTGAAAACTTGCACATTGAAATAGATTTTTTTTTCCTCTTGGCATTTTTGGACTCATCTTTCTCCCTTGGCATAAAGGGTAGCAGCTGAAACACTCCCCACTCCTTCAACTGCACCAGTTGCTTAAAGGAAGGATCTCACTTTCCCATGAATCCTATGGCAGGGCAACCTGACAAACCTAAATTGAATGAGAATTACATGCAATTGAAAGAGAGCAGATGCCATTGTAAGTGATGGCAGGGCAGTGCTATTACTCTCATCTCCTTTGCATAATCACGTTAACGACAAAGCCCCTGAGCACATTTCACAGCTTTTCCCAGCAAGCTGTGACTGGGAGCTTTTGGGGAAGAGACAGAGTTTCTTCTCCTATTCCAGATTTCTCAATTGCCTCAGCCACTCATGCTGGTTTTATGCTCCTTGATATAATATCAGAGGTAAAAAAGTAGCAAAATGAAGCAATTTTCCAAGCTGTAGGAAGACCCTGATTTCTTTCATAATAGATTTAACTATGTGAGAAATTGATAAAGACTATTTCTATTTGATTTTCTCCTGTGTGCTTAGAGGCATACTTTTAAAAACTCACTAACTATTTCTTTGTAGATTGGAACTGGAAGGTGAGGAAGGAGAGACTGAAACTCAGGTCCACATGGTGCTTTGGCTGGTGTTGGATCCCACCTACACCTCCTGGTGCCACTGAATCATCCTCCAGTCCATGTCAGAGTCATCAATATCTCTTGCTCACATCCCACCCTTAAAACCATTTCTGATGATGATCTGAATTACTCACACTTTTCTCACATTCCCATTAGAAAAGGACCTCCACTGTCCAAAGCAAATGTACAAATGTCTGGGAGGGTCTTCCTCCTGCCTTCAGAAGACTTTAGGTCAGCCCTTACGAAGCCATTTGGAGTGAGAGATAGAGATGTAGCATTTGCTACAGATTGTCCTCTTGGAGTTGGAGAAGTAATTTAAGAATATCTCAGGGAATGTCAGAGCTCTGTAGTTCCCCAACCACCTGTCTGTGAATCTTAGGCCCTGAAAGGGTAGAAGATGAAGAGTAGAGAAGCTACTGAAGAATTAGAGATTATACAAATCCTCCTGTTTTCTATTCTGCTTTTCCTGACTAGTTTTCAGATTTGCTAAGGTGTCTCAGTCTGACTGGATGGGATAGAGGCAAATCCCTCTCATTGAAGGATGATTTGTTAACTTGCATGGCTCAAAACAGATATCTGTGCACTTTGTATGTTAGGGACTGTGAAGGAAAATGTGATGGTTTGAGTTTATATTTGTCAGGCTTACTATACTACAGAGTTAACTACCTCCAAGTATTTCAGAACACAGCTCTTTCCCCAGCTCTCATTGCTATGAGTTATCAAAACCTGAGTAAAAATAGAAGAATTTTTTTTTGCAGCAACTTCAGAGACACTAAATTAGGCCTTGAGTTCATTAGCAGTCCTGAGATAGGAATTGCTCATTCACATGGTATTTCTGACTTTCAAAAGATTTTGATTCACCATTAGAAGCAGGTGAAAGTTCATTTGGAATCCATATGCATCTTGCCATATAATAGAGTGAAATGTACATTAAGAAGATAATAGGAATTAAAAGAAAACATCTTTTGCCTTAACAGAAGGAAATTTGGGGCTCAGGTGAACTATAATGGGTCCTATTAACATTGCACGCCAGAATACTGAATTGCTCATGCCATAATAATAAATATTTACAAGGTTTAAAGGATGGCTTTATTCCCAGTGTTTTATTTCCCCTCCCTGGAAGCTATTACCTGAAGTGCTCTCTACTTTTGGTGATGTTAAACATCATCACCACAATTTTTCGTTTGAATAACTAAGTCTCCACTAGAAAATATCTACAATTGTGTTAAGTTTAGAAGAAAACTTGCATTTATCAGTGTTTCGTTTGGTGCTCTTAAAGGAGGAGTTGTCTGACCTTAGAAAAAACACCTGACCTTGAACAGAGGACAAAGGCATCCAAGTCTACTGAATGCAAGAACCTTCAACCAAATCTATTTATCAGCTGAGTTTCTCAGAAATTCCTTTCTGTGCTGGCCTTTCTCATGCTGTCATTCCCTCCATATCTGATTCTGATGTTCTTTTTATTTCCTAGCCTGAAGACCAAATGCTCAACAGGCAAAGTAGAGAAAGGCCTAAAATGAGAGGTGGAAATTTTAATATTTGCAGGAAATTCAAAATGCTGGGCCATTCACTGCATTTGTTAAATGATCCCCTTTAGACTAGTCTCAACTGTGATGCTGTGGGAAGGATTTTCATCAGTGAAAGTGATAGAAACACAGATGGAGAGTTAGCCCTGGGTCTAACATGACTGCTGTCATTATACAGCTGCCAAACTTCCAACCCCAGAGGTGTTTTTGGTGGTATTCTCATTTCAGAAGCTCTAGCCTTGCATGGACAACATTGAATCTGCCATTGCCTTTCTGAGTGCACAGCTGTGATGATCTATGGTGCCTTTCACACGTGGGCATAGCAAGGAAAGGGGCAGTTTCTCCCCTTTTTGTGCATAGCAATTTCTAAAGCTGTTCTAAAGAGTCTTGCCACTATGTTCATTTCATTTCTCACCACTCAAGGGGAGTCTGATCTGAATATTTTCCATGATCAAAGGTGGGATGAAACAGGAATCTTTCCAACCTTAGGAAATCCCATATAAGATGTGTAGCTGGTTATGTCTGCACATACAGAAGTGTTCTTTATCTTAACACAAGTGGGGAAGCTGGGGAGAGCTGGTGGATTTTCATCTATATCTGCAGTCTGCTCTGGGAGAGGCACCTAAGAACATAACAGCTGCATTCACCACTTGGAATTTGTAAAGTTCTTCTTGGATTAACTTTGTTGAGTTGTTAAATATATATCTATATATATATTCTGATCTCGTTTCCCACTTTATCTTTTATTGCTGCAATTCATATCTGTATATTACCTTATCTCTGGTCCCTGATGATATTGTTTCTAATTTGTTCACATTCAGAACAGTTTCTGCTCTCACTGTGATCAAGGTGAGCTCACCCAAAACTCTGCTCTTCTAATCAGTTTTATTAGATGGGATTGCTGATTATGTGTCTTTATCCTCGCCTTCCAGACCAATTTCTGAAATGAATTCTGACAAAGGCTGTTGGAAGCTCCTGATTTTATTAGGGGTAATATTCAGGGTCATGATAGAAAGTTTGTTGACAAACATACTTCTAAAAAATGCAAATCACAGCCCTAGGGGAACAAGACCACGCAGACAGTGCTGCTTATTCTTCACTTCTGAACAGACAGTACTTTAAACAACAGGCAATTAACCAGGGTGATGATGATGATCACTTGTTTTATGACACTGGACCAAATCGACTCAATTCAGCTGCTGGAACTACTCCTGCTGCCCAGTGGTGCAAACAGACAGAGATGCTGCATCTCTGTGGCAGTTCCATTTGTACCATGTTAGCTCCTCATTTTGCATGATGCTTTTTATGGTTATCTTCTATTTATTCCTTCCAGGTGGATCAAATTCAAACTCGCAGGGTTAGATATTTGCTCTTTTGGCCATTTCATGTCCAGCTCCAGAGAAAAGATTGTAAAACACCCACGTGTATGAGAGATCGAAACATTCCATGTAGGCAGCACTGGGAGCAATTTAATTCCAGTGAGTTCACAACAGGGCACGAGTTATCCAAGAGGTTTAAATTGCCATATTCCTAAAGCATACAAGAAGACAAGACAATAGTTAAAACCCTATTTAGAGGTAGTATTATTATCTATTATATGTCCTAATATAAAAACTTCTTCTGTCACCAAACCCTACATTTTAATTTTTTATTTGGAACAAAATTTGCTATTTACATTGCAAAATATGGCTGATCAGTGCAATTTAAAAAAGTTTGTGACCTATTGTAACTAGAGGGCAGATGAGGGAAAAAGCTTTTCATTGTACTAACTGCATTGTGAGTTTGATTTTTTTCCTCAATTTACTGTTCAATTGAGTCTTCTGCCAAGAGATACTATATTAAAATTGTTTTTCTCTTCAGATGGTTAATGAAAGGTTATAATTAAAATAAGTGGGATCAAGCATCGGATCTCAAATGGATGTTGTCTGATGGAAGCAGATGTCTTTTTGCTGCTTTATAGGCTCTGTTGGTGTCAACAACTGGAAATCAGAATGTACTTCAGAATCATCATTAGTCTTTTGTGCATTTGCATTCAGCCTCAGAATGAAAACTCTCTGTAATCCCTGTGGCTTGACCTCGTGGTTACACAGACTTCAGAGCTCACATAACTCTTCAGGTCGTCTTAGGAAATGGGGGCAACCAAAGATTAACACAGGCTAATTACTTGGCTTCTTGGCACACTCTGGAAGTTTCTTCCTTTCAAAATGCAGTGTAATTTAATGTGCAATTAAACACAGCTCTGACTTCATGATACAAAACTGTTTTTCTTTTAAGAACAGTCAAGCAGTTAAGTGCAGCCCCGCTGATGATACTGGGTGATTTGGTACCTGCATTACACCCCTGGAAATTCAATGCATTTTAAAGCTCTCACAGCACTTCATTCCCTTCCTTCTGTGACACCATTTCTCTAGTGGCTGAGGAATTAACACTACAACCACCAATTACATATCTACTAATTCATTCTGCAATATTCTTGGACAAGACAGAGCAGAGGAGTAATGTTTT
>VYZU01051162.1:0-29750 GCA_013401355.1 Ceyx cyanopectus
TAATACCTGTCCAAACAAGGACACTTTGCCACGGGGAAATTCACAGCAACTGCTGCTATCTCCAGAGGCATCAGAGCTGAGTTTATTTTGGAATTCTTGCAGAAATTTTCATTGTGTAATGCCAAGGAGTGGCTGTAAAGCTACATTCTCAAATTGTTTAATAATCCTACCATTTACTTGGAAGAGCCCATTTTCCTATGAGAACAGAGACCTCCCTAAAGGCTTGGGGATGGGCATTTAGCCACCCTCAGAGAAGGCTGCCTTCCCTGGGTGTGTCCTTCCTCACCAGATGGAGAAATGAAAAAAAACTCCTAAAGGCCATAGTGTGTTAAGAGAAACATGTGAGGTCAGATGCTTACTAAAATACAACATAGAAGAGAACAGGGTGGGGCATGTTGGGCTGACTATTTTTCAGCTTCATGAAAGGGGAGAAGCTGTTCCTGATGAAGATTTCAAGGGGACAGCAGGGTACCACCAGCAGGTGAGGACCTCCTGGAGTGCACAAGAATTCCTGGATATTAACAGTCACGTGAGAAGAAAAATGCTGCATGTGGACCAGATGAAAGCTCTCTTCTGGATGGAGAGTTATAGGCCAAGTGAGGGACCTGGCAGTGAGAGAAGGCTCCATGTCAAACTGAGAGCAGAAGAAACCAAAGCAATAGATTGATCTCATCCTCCCATGGACTGTGGCAGCTCTAGGACTAGAGGAATTGTCTTCAAGTTGCCCCAGGGGAGGTTTAGGCTGGAGCCGAGGAACAATTTCTTCCACTTCAGGGTTGTCCAGATCTGTTCCAGGCTGAAGTCCCCATTATCCCTGGAGGGGTTTCCAAGCCTTGGAGATGTGGTGCTGAGGGACATGGGTTAGTGGTGCCCTGGCAGTGCTGGGGGAATAGTTGGTCTTGATGATCTTGAAGATCTCTTCCAACCTAAATGATTCTGTGATACTCCAAAGGGACTTTCTGATTGGATGGACAAAGCCGCTGTGCAGCACACTAGTGGAGTGCACACCTTGGTTTCTCACTACAACTCTTTGCTCTTTCCTCCTTGTTTTCTACACTGTACTTCTACTGCCCATCACCATCAGTAAAAGTCACAGGACCCTGTATGAGATCTGGCTACCTTGAGGTGATGAGAAAATCCCCTGCAGTGGGGCAGGAGACCAGGATGGGAGGGAAGGAAAAACCATCACATTGCTGCAGAGCACAAACCAGCAGCAGCACGGCTTTGGTAGGGCAGAAAGGGAGCTGGAAAATATTATCCCAGCCCACATTTCACATTGGGAAAGGCTGACAGAGAGTGAAATCCACAGTTTCTGTGGGAAAAAAGGAATTTTCCCAAGAAATTTCCCAAGAAATTTATCCCAAGAAAAAAAATTAATAAAAAAACAGAATTCCTGCAGCCTTTCCCCAAAACTTAGGCATCTCTACTCAAACACAGACAAGAAGCAGTGCATGCCTAACAACACAATGTCCCATAAATCTTCACCAGCTCTGAATGCTAACACACTTATCTGCCTATATCCAAGTGAATTCCCAAGCAGGAGCACACCAAAGCTGCCATCTCTTGTTTTGGTACCTTATCCTCAATATCTCTGTAATCAGGAAGACGAGTGCTTAAAAATGAGCTCATTCAGAGGTTCACATCCCCCAGAGTTCTTAAAAGTCACTGAATGTATTTCTGACTCACATAAAACAGAACCATTCTGGAACACCTTCAGATAAGGTAACATTCTTGCCCATTCTGCTTTAAACGAAATATAAACCCTTTTATTTGTATCAAATACCTAATGATACCTAATTTGCCTTGGTATTATATCATTCAAATTCCATACCTAATTAATAACTTAAAAGAAAAATATAATCAAAGAGTTGCTTTGATGAATGTTCATGACTAGCTGCATTAAAACTGATACAAAAGGCCATTTAAAAACATTTCATCCATCTCTTCTATCATGAATAGCATTTTTCTTTGGCTATTACCCAATTCCTATTTGCCTTATTCAGAGGCTGGTGTGAGCATGACCCTGTCAATTCATAAAAATAATCCTCTCGTCTCACCTCTCCTGGAGACAGAGACATGTTCCTATAATTTTCAACCCTCTGAAAAAAAGACTTAGAAATATTTGACAATAACCAAAATCTCCCAGTCTACCTAAACCACAAGGATGGAGCTTCTCAGCCTCCAAAGCTACACTTTATACACTGTGTTTTAACCAAGTTAAGGACAAAATGTCATTGTCCTGCAAAGGTGAATCCCATGGTTAAAAAACATAGATACCATGCTCTGAAGTCAGGCTTCAAGGGAAAGCCCTTTCAACACTTCTAAATGCATTGCCTTACACACAGTTCTACTTCTAATATTGCATCGTTGCACAACATTAGGAGTATCTCAAAGGGTAACTTGACCATCTCACTTGCTACCCCACTGGCACTTTATTTCTTCTTCTATACTCTGAAAATGCAGATGTACATGAAGTAATCCACCAGACAAGGTGAAAAGTCTGTGTGTATGTTCTTCCACTATCACAGTTCCTCAGCTGCTTCTGTATTTGACAGTCATCTCCCACAGTTATTATCACCTTAAGCAGCTGGTTTCTTATTTGTATGAGTATTTTATATCAGAAATGGTAAATTTATCAAACTGAAATGCATTTTTTTTTGCACTGCATGAGAGCACTGATTGCACAGTATTTCTGTCTTGCCATCTTTGGGTGCAAGTTCCATACCAGAGTCAGTCACTTCAGGGTAAGCCCCTCAGCTCTTTCAACCAAGACAGAGTTTCTGGTCTCAGGAAGTATTATTGAGCTGTCTCCTGAACAAAGAGATGAGGAAATCTGGCAGTATTATTTGTTTAGAGGTCACAGCCTTGGACAACAACAAACACCTGCTTTTGGGAAAGCTTCCTGTAAATTTTCACACATTACATAACCTCTAAGCATTATGACAAAGACAACGAACATTTCACATACTCTCAAAAAAGTATTTTTCTTGTGCTACATTGAAAGACTGAATCAATCTTCATGTGTTTTTGTCAAGGGGTAGCAATTCCCTTTAAGAGAGAAACAAAACTTTTCTTTTTTTTTCTTTTTCTCTCTCTTTGCCTGTGGGGGTGGGGCCGGGCCGACAAAAAACAAGCCTGAGGGCATGTGGACAGAAGCGGAAGAGGGGTGTGGTTTGGAGAGACAAAGCTCTCGAGGCGAGGACGGGGGCGGCGTGGAGACGGCTTTTCCTCGGAAGCGTGGCCCTGCCTTTNTACCTAGCTTGTTTTTCTTGTTGTTTATACATATATATTGTTCTAATAAATTTCTTGTCTCCTTATAAGTCCCGGGTCTCAGATAATAGTTGTCTAAACTAAGACAGTTTTGTTAAAAAAAAATAAATAAATAAAATTTTAAAGACAGAAAGGATCCAATCCATCATGTACCTAGCCTGTTTTTTTGATGTGACATTAGAGTCTTAACCCGTACTACCTAGTTCCTAACTTTGTCTAAAATGTAGCAGAAAACTAGCACTATAGGTTGCTCAAAAAGCACAAAAGGGAGTGGAATCCAGACTGTGGTGAAGAAGACATGGTGAGGAAAACAACTTTCAAAACTTAAAATAATATTTTAGTGTCTTTCTTTTGACTGAAGAGAATCATAGGAAATAAATCACTAAGATAAAATACCCTTTTCACCAAGGGTGCTGTAACATTTCAGCTGTGTCTTAAAATAAGCCTCTTTTTAAAGCAAAATGAGATCAACCACAAGGTGTGTTTTTTTGTTGTTGTTTGCTTAACAATATTTAAGATATCATAAAATGTCTATAAGGGCATGTTTTAAATACAAATCACAGAATCATAGAATGATTTGGGTTGGAAGGGACCTTAAAAATAATCTAATTCCAACCACCCTGCCATGGGCAGGGACACCTCCCACTAAGCCAGCTTGCTCAGAGCCCCATCCAATCTGGTCTTGGACACATCCAGGGACAGAGCATCCACAGCTTCCCTGGGCAACCTGTGCCAGGGTCTCACCACCCTCAGAGGGAGGAACTTCTTCCTAATGTCTTAACATAAATAGAATCATAGAATCTTGCCCTCATCCAGCTTAAAGCCATTACCCCTCAACTTGTCACCATTTAAACTACACAAGCAAGAAGTCAGTAGTCAGCAATAAATCAAAGAGAACTTTTTAATCCAAAAATTGTTATTCAACAAAAAAACTCTTAAGAATACACACAATCACTGTATATGACAAAAAAAAGCAAATGAGAAATCAAAACTGAAAAGGAAAATATAAAGATGTAAGTAATAAGGTTAACTTGTAAATATTAAAAACTTAGAAGGTTGAACAACACAGTTTTTCATTATCTTACAGAAAAAAATCTCAGAAAACCAGTTTTTAAGTCCAGCTAAGTACCTGGTTTACTTGAAGATATGCTTAAACAGAACACGTGTTGCAAACCATGCTCGTAGTCATAGTAGGATTTTGCCAGAACAGGAAATGTAAACTGTCTCATCTCAAAGCTGAGATGAAGTTATGTTCCCAGACCCTTGCAGTACTTGGAAGGAAAGCTGGGTCAGACTGCAGACAGGGTGTCTTGTGAAGATGAGGAGTTAAAAATGGATAGTTACATCTCCTTCTGTCAGACTGAACACACCAGAGTATAAATATTGACTGAGACAACACAGGATTATTTTCAGTCATTTGAGAAGGCAACAGCAAGATGCTGATCCTCTCAGGAAGCACATCCCATTCCCCTCTTGTTGTGACTATCCAGGGTACCATGTATCAGCTAATAGCTGTAATTAATGCTGGCACTGCTTGCTGCATAAATACAGCTTCAGCCTTTCCCCTTTTCTTCTGCAAGTGTTGTGGTTTCTCTTTTTATAAATATGAGAAGGATAAAGTGTGCAGAACATTCATGGCATGAGAATGCAACCCCAAATTCCAAGACTGCAATATGTTCAGCAAAAACGTTTCTAAAATGATACACGAAACTGTCACCAAAAGCTGAAATTCAAACCAAATTATTTTCTACCTTGTAGTTCAAATATTCTTTTAAAGTGAACTTCACAGTGCTTGGAGAAAATACAATTGCTGGGCTTTCAGCAGGCGGACTGGGAAAAATTTTGGAGGAATGGTATGTTAGGGACTGTTACAGTTTCTCCTCTGAGACAGTTCTGGGATAAATCACACACACAGAATCACTGTGGTTGGAAAAGACCTTTAAGATAAGTAAGTCCATCCATTATCTAATGCTACCAGGGACACTACTACACTATATCCTTGAGCACCATGTCTAGACAGCTTCTAAATACATCCAGGGTTGATCATTCAACCACTTCCCTGGGCAGCCTGTTCCAGTCTTTGATAACCATACTGGTACAGAAGTTTTACCTCATGTGCAACCCAAACCTCCCCTGGGGCAACTTGAGGCCAGTTCCTCTTGACCTGTCATTTGTCACTTGTGAGAAGAGACCAAAACTCACCTTTCTCCAACCTCTTGTCAGGTAGCTGTCGAGAGCCAGAAGGTCTCCCTTAAGCTTCCTTTGCTCCAGGCTCAACAAGCCCACATCTCTCAGATGCTCCTCACATAACCTGTTCTCCAGACCCTTCGCCTGTTCTGTTGCCCTGCTCTGGATACACTCTAGATCCTCAGTGTCCTTATAATACTTCAGCACCAGAACTGAACCCAGTGCTCAAGCTGCAACCTCACCAGTGCCAAGTACAGTGGGACAATCACCTTCCTGGCCCTGCTGGCAAAACTATTCCTGATCCAGGCCAGGAATTGGTGGCCTTCTCAGCCATCTGGGCACACACTCGTCTCCAGCTGGATGTCAGTCAACCCCCCCCAGGTCTCTTTCTGCTGAGCAGATTTCCAGTCACTTCAGCCTAAGACTGGAGCATTGCTTTGACCCCCATCCAAGCTCTGGTTTTAACATCCAATATATCTGCCCTAGCAGCTTCATTGAGCGTTTGGGTGTATGTCCTGACACATGGATTGTCCTTCAATCACTCCCTGTCTCCTAACCCCTGACTTCATCATGGCTGCAGGTCACAAGGGTACCAGCTCATAGCAAGGTCCCACAGGCTCCATGCTCTGTCTGCATGGGGGGCTGTAAGCTGGAGCCAACAGAGGAACAAGAGAACACATGTACATTTTTTTCCTCCATTTCTTCATAGGCATCAAGAATTTGAAGGTCTTCAGAGTTAATGTGTTTTCTGTGCATTTCAATGCTCTTTGTGGATTTTGTTTCCTTGAATTCATTGAATCTCCTCTCACACCCAGATAACAACACACAAATTCATCAAGCATTCTTAACAGGTTGCCCAGGGCAGTGGTGGTATCCCCATGATCCCTGGAGTGGTTTCCAAGCCCCTCATGGAGATGTGGCACTGAGGGATATGGGTTAGTGATAGAATTGGTAATGCTTAATGGTTAGACTTGATGATCATGAAGGTTTCTTCCAACCAAAATGATTCTATGATGAACCTCCAGAAAGAGTTCAGTTTTACACACCCTGGCTCTTCATGAAGCACCATTGGGACTACCGTAAGGATGCTTTAATTAGCAAACAGAAAAGAGCATCTATTGCACTAAAGAGAGGGTTTAGAAAAAATTACTTCCCAGATTCAGCACCTCTTTGTGCACCTCCTATTCAGCAGCCATCTAAATCCACCAAGTGAAGTCCTGTGAAGTCCTCAAGGTTCAAATTCTATAGGCGCTCCTTAAATCTCACCCTGAGAAGCTCCAAGAAAAAGGGAAAACAAGAAGTAAAAAAAAAAAAGTGGACAGCAGAGAGAAAATAAGCCATGAAATGTATGGGTCTCTTCTTGGGGTACCAGGTCAAGGTGCTGTTTCTGTATTTTTCCCTTCAGAAATATGTTCAGTTCTGGAAGCCCAAATTCCACTGAGATCTGAAACCTGGTCAATGAAGGTGGGAGCACATCGGTAGCTCCTCACCTGGTCTGAAGGATCTTCTACACTTCACTAAGATGCAACTCACATTCTCCAAGATTGCAGTAGCTTGGTAAAACCTTGTCTGCTTAGGATGGGAGGGCTGAGATTTTTCAGGGAAAAAAAATCAAAAAATGAAACTAGAGTCTAACTACCACCTTCTTTACCAGGATCTTTTCAGAAGAAAGACCAGTACTTGCTCAGCCCTTTGAAAGGTGGTGAGTGCACACCAACCACCCAAAGTGAATGACAGGCTACCAAACAGGACGGTGACAGCTAAGTGCTGCAAACCTTTAGTTTGAGTTCTAGGACTAGTAAGTACTGAAGAATCTCAGAGTCCCAGCATGGTGGGGGCTGGAAGGAACCTCTGGAGATCATTTGGTGCCACCTCCCTACTCCATTCAGCAGGGTCACCCAGAGCAGTGGGCCCAGCATTGCAGTGTCCAGACATGTTTGGAATATCTCCAGAGAAGGAGACTCCACAACCTCTCTGGGCAGCTTGGGACAGACTCTGACACCCTTAAACCAATGAACTTTCTCCTCCTGGTCAGGTGGAACCTGCTGGCTTCCAGTTGGTGTCCCTTGTTGCCTCTTGTGCTATCACTTGTCACCGTTGGCCAGAGTCTGGCCCCATTCTCTTGCCCCCTGGGGGCCCTTAGCTCTGGCTCAGCATTGATCAGATCCCCTCTCAGGCTGTTCTTCTCCAGCTGAACAGTTCCAGGGCTCTCAGCCTTTCCTGGGCACAGAAATGCTCCAGGACCCTCATCATCTTCACAGCATCTGATGGATTCTCTCCCATAGTCCCTTGTCCTCCTGGATTGGGGAGTTCAGACCTGGACACAATACCTAAGAGGTGGCCTCCCTAGTGCGGAGTAGAGGGATAGGAGAACCTCCCTCAACCTGCTGCACTCACTGTTCTTAATACCACCCCAGGAGACCATTTATCTTCTTAGTCACAAGGGTATGTTTACTGCTCAGGGGCAACATGTTGTCCCATAAACCTCCCAGGACCTTCTCCTAGTTTTCCAGGTTTCTGCTCCTGTGTCTGAGACCTGAAATCAGTCAGGCAGCTCCACTGGGTACACATGGAAAGGTAAAACAGAAAGTGAAACAAGGTGAGAAACAAGACTGCACTGTGCAAGCAAGACAGAAGATGGTGCAAATCAGCATGTTTGAAGTGAATCAGTCACATTTCTCTCAGTTTGAAAAATTCAAAAAGGGAAGGAAAATTACATATCAGAAGAATGAAAACAGTACTAGCTATATCTTATTTCTCTTCCCATGTGGGTTTAGCTGGCCCTAGCTCCCTTTGATACCTGCTTCTGCGTCAAAGAACCTCTACATCATTTTAAGCAGATTTTAACACAGTCACAATTCAAACCCAATTTGCAATTTTAATAACCTTGTATAAATTTAATATTAATTTAATGTGTTCTCCCAAAGCCTCAAGCATTGTTTTACAGAGGCTTACCTCCCCGGTCCCGTGCTGCTAGATTCTGTCCTCTTCTGAGAGTAATATCCAACTGGTACATACTGGGATCCCCAGAGGGAAAATCTGCATTACTCGTTTCAACTGGATTTGTTTTCTGTAGGGGTAAAAATATGAAAACGCAACGGTTAATGTTACTGAGAGTTCCAGTTAAGGTATATTCGTCTTCTGTATCACCATCCTGTTGAACTGAGTCAAGGGTGTATCCTACTCCCCACCACAGAGCTAACACCCCAACACCAAGGAAGCTATTCTTGTCATCATTGTGACAACTCCTGAGCATCCTTCTTCTAAAAAAAAAATCAAACAAATCAAAACTGTTTTGCATCTCAATGCTTAAATTTGTTATTAAAAAAAAAAAAAGTGGTTGAAAAATAATTCTTTCATAATTGGCAGCCTCCATTAATTAAATTCACATATGCTCCTGGCCCAATGAAGCAGAATAAGTCAGAAAAAACAGAGCTGGAACTTACAGGATTATCTGGGTCAGTCATTGCCAGTGCCCTCAAACCTATATTTATTAAACAGTGGTAATCTACACATTGAATATACACACATGAGTTACGACTTTGTCAGCAGTACTTTGACAGATGTCATTTTTTATGCATAGTTACATATAGGGGGGAAGAAATCATAAAGACATTAAATGCTGTTGTAGCTCTTAGTTTGTAACACATGAACTTTTGCCTGCATGCCAGGGCAAAGACAATATTCTTGAAGTAGTTATCTGTATAAACTCTATCATAAAACAATCACAGTATCACAGTATCACAGAGTATTAGGGGTTGAAAGGGACCTTGGAGATCATCGAGTTCAATAAAACAAAACAAACGAAAAAGGAAGTCAGAATGCAAGGACCTTTCTGGACTGCATGACGAGCAACTGCATTTCTGTCCCAAATGACGCAGGAGAGAAATTATAATTCTTAGGAATAGTTTTTGCAAAATATTTTTTAACACATCTGTCTGTAAGTTGCATCTAATTGCAGTGCATGCTTGGAGCACCACATTTAATTTTAACACTATAACAACTATATCTATTATACACCCAGAGTCCTTATGGGAACTTCATACATTATACATGCTGAGCACCATGGTTCAATATTCTTATTGAATAGGAGCTAAATCTTTTAAGACCATCATTATAAATATTTTAGTATGTGATTACAGGTCCTCTGCAAGGAAAAAAAAACAACCCAAAACATCAGGATCACAGAAATATCCTGGAGATCATGTGTGCACTAAGTGATATACCACTTCAACACTCAATTTCCCTTTTTTCTCCTCCTCCTCCTCCCATAATTTTTAACATAATAATAAACCTAAAGGAAGACACAAAATGAAGTCATTTGAACACATAGTTTATTCTCGTTATCCCAGAGTCACAGCATACTGATGTGCTCACCACCCCCACCACAATGAAAGTCTCCCAAACCAGCGCCTTTCAGAGAAAATGGGTTAGATGGACTTTGATCTGGTGGAGAGCTGCTGTTCTTGAAATCTCTCAGTGTTTACTTCTGATTTTGTCCATGCTGTCCGTGCACAAAAACTGCTGCAGCATATCAGGAAAAGACCCTGCAAGACTCTCACAGAAGGCACCCACCACCTGCTTTTAAATGACTAACCCCTCACTCAACATCTCTTTCTTAAACATTTTCTTATTTTTCCAATGACTGCAGAAAGACACAACACTTATCCCATGCCGGCAATGCTTAATATCTAGTCCATCCAGAAATAAGGAAAAAATTGCATACTGGCCTGGTCTTCAGCCTCACCCAGGGCCCAGCATTCATAGATTCAGAGATTCATAGATATTAGGGGTTGGAAGGGACTTAGAAGATCCTCTAGTCCAACCCCCCTGCCTGAGCAGGATCACCTAGACCAAGTCGCCCAGGAACAGATCCAGGCGGGTCTTCAGTGTCTCCAGAGATGGAGACTCCACAACCCCCCTGGGCAGCCTGTTCCACAGCTCTGTCACCCTCACTGAGAAAAAGTTCTTCCTTGTGTTGACACTAAACCAATTATTTGTGTGGATTGGACTCCAAGAAACCATTAATGTTTAATACACAGGCTTAAACAGTAAGCATTTATTTTCATTTACACAACTAAAATAAGTCTGTTTTTAGAAATGCACTGAACCTGCTGTCACTTCTGTGGAATTCCTGTGTTATGAGACAAGTTAGACTAACATGAAAATAGGGTGTGACCGGAGTCAAGCCCAATGTTTGTACCTAATTGAGCAAATCCTAGGAAACAATCAACCTGTGTTTTCATAGAATGAAGTTTTCATAGATATTAGAAGTTGGAAGGGACCTAGAAGATCATCTAGTCCAACCCCCCCGCCTAAGCAGGATCACCTAGACCAAGTCACACAGNGGTCCCTTTCTATCCAAACCATTCTACAATTCTACTCATTAATTTTTCGTAATGGATTGTCATTATTTTACTTTAGTCTACTTTTTTGCTAAGCTATGACTCATTATTTGGACTCTACAATTTTCCCTAAAATGAAAATTAATCTCTTTTAAGAGGAATTTATTATTTGGCACCAGCAAGCCTTGTATATGATGAATTCCTATGAAAAGCTTAAAGAACACCCATTGTCTTGAGAAGAGCCACTTGCAGAGGTGAGTACAGAAGTCCGGATGATGGTGCCCGTCCTGTCTGTTTTCTTGTCTAACAGGCACCAAACCCTCATAGGCTTTTCCAGTTCCACACTGATTGCAGCAGCAAGAGTAGCTTTCACTATCACTGAGACATCTGGGGGAAATTCTTCTATAGCCTGGGTGGAGGACCTCAGTGGGACTAAAGTGCTCAAGAAGATTCTAGTGTGCCCTTGAGAGAAAAGGGAGGAGCAGAGACATTGTAAACAAGTTACAGGAAGTGGTGAATGCCAGACAGGGCCTGGGTGCCCTGTGGCTGCCTGCAAAGGACAACCAATGAGAAGTGAGAAAAAAAACTTTGCACCACTGAGAAAAGAACATGCCTGTGGGGGTGTGGAGAGCTTAAGTATGAAGACCACTGTAAACAACAATGGAGAGGGCTTATTTGCTTACATAAGGACTGCTTATGTGTTGTTTGTCCATTTCAACAACGAAAAGCCTGCACCTAAATATACAGCTGCACCCCACTCATGACGTGTGGCATGTCCAGCAATGCAGAAATACGGCCACAAAACAGATCATGCTGCAAGTAGGTCCCATGCCAGTCTCTGCCAGCAGCTGTTTTTCCAAGCCCCTCCTTTCAGCCCCTGATTTACCAGTAACTGTATCAAGATTACACAATCTCACATGAAATATGAGATTACCTCCAACAAAGCCAGGAGGCATAAATAAAAGTATTCTTCACTCCAGCTCCATTTTAGCCCAGCAACTGTTTAACAGCTGTGTTATTAATTGGCTGTAGGTGACAAAATAATAGAATTGTTTGGATGGGGAGGGACTAGATCATTCCAATGGGTTGGTATATGCAAACCAGTACTAAGGGAAATACAAGGTTCTGTACATCCAATGCTTTCCCACATGAAGGGTTCACTGGTAAGAACCCATTTCAACCTCAGCATGCATGAAAAATTTCTGCTGCTGCAAAGCTGGCAGGATGGCTAAAGTAAAATCACTGCTGCTTCCATATCATACGACTCTTAACAGTTTGTTTAAAAATATACTATATAACAAAAACCCCAAAACAACAAACTAATCCAAAAAGAACAACCCAGTGAGTCTGATTCTGATCACCAGGCATTACCTAAATCTGCTGAAGTCAGATTAACCATTTACAGGTAAAAGTTAAGAATCAGTAACACCGTTTGTACTATCTAGCTCAGTCACCTCTCCCTGACAGAGACCCTGAGGATTTCTACCATTTTATTCCACTGAAAACTCTTTATATCACCCTTTTATATCACTATAAATGCCAACACTCTCCTACAAAGCTCTTAGTATTTCTAACAATGAGATACAGGAGCCCAGGACAGCAATGGCTTTGGTGCTCTCCTACGCCTGACTTCATGAGAGCAATTCAAGGGATATATGAGGTTTAAGGAACTCTCTGCTGCAGAACAAAGTTACCTCTTCAGAAGAACTAATACTGAAATTTTACACAGTTTGTTCAATAGCAAAACTGCTTTTAACAATTCAGCTAAAAAAAGCCACCAAACTAACCCTACCATTTGCCTATGCTTAGAAGTGTATTTTGGAAATGCCTATGAACTAGACTGAAGTAATATTCTTCTGAAAGTCTTTTAAGCAACAGGCTACAGCTCTGATTTGCTGTTTAATATTCTGACAGAACACACTGATAAAATTAGCGAAAAGCATTTATTTTTTCCATCGTAAAACAAAGGTACTAGCATCAACACTTCATCCCATATATAAGAGGAAATAAAACAAGGGTCACAAAAGTAGTGAGGAGTGAGCTGGAGATCTGGTTGTGCTGACTGTCCATGTGCTTGGGTCAATGTCAGAGCACAGGATGGTGAAATAAACCCTCATTCTTCCACAGCTGCAGACAACAGGTGAAATTAAACCAAGGTGTCTTCCAAGGAGGAAGCAGCAGAACATCCACAGTTGAGGGTTCACAGCATGGCATGATATACTGTCAGCTTTCAAACAAATCAAAATATAAAAAATGCTGAAGAAATGTAACTGTGTCCTCAATATTGCATTAGCAGGATTTTCCACTCCAGTTACAGACTGGCTTAAATAGGTTTCTTCAGATCATTTTCGTTTCCAAGCTTCATGCTTTTGAAACACCTACTTGAAAGAAATTGAAGAATTCTGAATATCCAAGTGCCTGCCAACTCCTTTTTGGTGCAACTAATTGTTCTGGTCTGAGCTGAAGCAGAAGTGTATCTGCAGAAGTGTATCTGCCCATGTCTTTTCTCCTAGCTAAGTCTCTGCTCAGGGAAGGCATTAACTGCAGCTCATGGCAGCTCTCTGCAGACAGTCTCTGCTTCCAGCAGTGACAATGCTCCCTGCTCAGAGCCACTGCCAAAGTCTGGGGGTGCAGAAAGACTCTGCCTTGTACTTTCTCCTCTGCACACCAAGGGCACTGCTCAACCTTGTGCCCCATGGTGGGGACCAGTCTGTCAGAGGTGGCACCTGCAGGGAGAAGTGGCCCCAAACTGACCTGTGAGGGACCCCAGCCCATGTATGTCACAGTTAGTGTGAAGCTGAGGGGTCACCAGGGTCAGGCCACCGTGGCACACTGCTGGCTCATGTTCAGCTAGCTATCTGCCAGGTCCTTTTCCACCAGGCAGCTTTCCAGTTACTCCTCCCCTGTCTGTAGATTTACCTGGGTTTTTGTGCAGGATCTGGCACATGGCTTTGTTAAACCTCATCCCATTGACTTCAGCCCATTGATCCAGCCTGTCTAAATCCCTCTGCATAGCCTCCTACACTCAAGCAGATCAACTATCTCAATTTTTTGTCATCTGAAAACTTACTGAGGGTCCATTCAATCCCCTCATACAGGTCACTGATAAAGACACTGCAGGGTTGGGTTCATTACTGGTTTTGTATTTAATTGTATATATTCCATTATACTGTTAATATTTTCATTAAAGCTGTTTTATTTTCCTCGTCAAACCCAAAGTCTCCCTCCATTATTTCCATTATCCTTCCCACTGGGAAAGGAGAGGGGTCAATAAAGCCCATCTGTCACCTGTCTAGTAGATGGCCCGGTCCTAAGCCTTCATATAAAAGGGATCTGACTGTGTTTCAAAGTTATGGCAGTAAAATGACATGCAATTTTTTAATTTTACTGAAATTATTTATGTATCTAACTTACAAGTAATGACGATTGTGTCCTAAACAACACTTTGTACACCAGTGTTCTGGCTTATGGCAAGTCAGGAATAACAGTTACAGAAACCACTTTTTATTCAGTTATCCTTATTCCCTAAATAAAAAGGTAGGGGTGTGATGTAAATCCATTTCAGTAGCAATATAAAAGAACATTCTGGGTTTAAAACTATTACTGGAAATGTGCAGAAATTATTAATATAATTTTATATGCACTAATGTGCCTTTTGATTAGTAGCATGTTAATATGCTTCAGATAAGACACACTGCAGATGCTGCCCTTAAACAAGGAATGAACATTTGTAACAGAAGTTAGAAGGAGAAGACTCCACAGCTGTTGTGAAGATTTTGAATAAGACAAAATGTACTGATAAACGGTGAAGGCTGGATTTTGCAAAAAAAAAATCACATAATGTCAACAGACAGTGCATGCTCTCCTTTGCAAAGAACTNCCATTCAATCCCCTCATACAGGTCACTGATAAAGACACTGCAGGGTTGGGTTCATTACTGGTTTTGTATTTAATTGTATATATTCCATTATACTGTTAATATTTTCATTAAAGCTGTTTTATTTTCCTCGTCAAACCCAAAGTCTCCCTCCATTATTTCCATTATCCTTCCCACTGGGAAAGGAGAGGGGTCAATAAAGCCCATCTGTCACCTGTCTAGTAGATGGCCCGGTCCTAAGCCTTCATATAAAAGGGATCTGACTGTGTTTCAAAGTTATGGCAGTAAAATGACATGCAATTTTTTAATTTTACTGAAATTATTTATGTATCTAACTTACAAGTAATGACGATTGTGTCCTAAACAACACTTTGTACACCAGTGTTCTGGCTTATGGCAAGTCAGGAATAACAGTTACAGAAACCACTTTTTATTCAGTTATCCTTATTCCCTAAATAAAAAGGTAGGGGTGTGATGTAAATCCATTTCAGTAGCAATATAAAAGAACATTCTGGGTTTAAAACTATTACTGGAAATGTGCAGAAATTATTAATATAATTTTATATGCACTAATGTGCCTTTTGATTAGTAGCATGTTAATATGCTTCAGATAAGACACACTGCAGATGCTGCCCTTAAACAAGGAATGAACATTTGTAACAGAAGTTAGAAGGAGAAGACTCCACAGCTGTTGTGAAGATTTTGAATAAGACAAAATGTACTGATAAACGGTGAAGGCTGGATTTTGCAAAAAAAAAATCACATAATGTCAACAGACAGTGCATGCTCTCCTTTGCAAAGAACTGGGAATTCAAAATAATTTCTGCAGAACATTTTTAAAGTTAACATTAATCATATTCACACACACGTTTTTATATATATCTGTGTGCTCTGAATATGACCCATGGTTTATGCTGTCAGGAAATACACTGACAGTGGCCGAACAAGAGTCATGAGCATGTAACAGATCTGCTTTCTTTCCTGAGCTTTCTGGCTAAGCTGAAAGAGCTGTTTAATCTGCTTATTAAAGGAAACCCTTAAGAATGAAATAGCTATACTGCCCATTTATATTTGCAAACCTTTTTTTTTTTTTTTTTTTTTTTTTNTTTTTTTTTTAATGGGAAACTTTACTTCTGCAGCATCCATCATAAGACTAAGATAGTAAAGCAAACAGAAAATAAAAACAATCCCTTCCCCACCAGGACTATATTTATTCTCAAATAATCTAAATTATTCTCAAATAAATCAGCCACAGCTTCCTTCCCAGTTCAGTACATTCCATCCTGGACTCCCTACCCTCCCCCCACGTTATTATCCTCCCTTGTTACATCACAAATTAAAAGCTCTCGTCTGGTCTCTCCTGTGAAAAGCAAATGCTGTAATCATGCCAAATCCTTCTGGGTTATCAGTGTTTCTTTACGGACACAGTAGTTCACCTACACACAGAGAACTGTAAGCACAGGGATTTAGACCATAAGCTTTTCAGTGCCTGAACAAAGTCTTTGTTTTCATACATAAGGGCAGATAATTCTGTGCTGCCATTTCCAACTCTTATTACTCTTTTCATCCTTGAAAGTATTTTGCCTTAATCTCTTCATAACAGGTTATGTAACGGATTGTTTTGAAAGCCCAAATGCATTTTACAGCTTTGTTTCCCTTCTTCTGGTACAGCTTTGATAAACTCAAACCTTTTTTATCTACTATTGATGAGCAACTCCTTCGAGGAAGCTAAAAGTTTAAAAGTCTGTATTTGGTACTTCATCTACTGAGTTACGAATTTGTAAGTAGAATCTTAGCAAGATGACAAGTGCAGAAGTAACACGATCAGTCCTTTTTCTTTAAAGTTTTTGCCCAGCAGTATAGCTACTGCTTTTAGCTAAACATAGTTTTGCTACGAATCCAGCTGGCACTTAGAAGTTAGCTCCCTGAACAAATCGGTTTGTTACTACTTACTGGTTTTCTCTGGAGCCATTTCTTTCAGCATCTCTTTCACCAACAATACTTTGTTAAACCAGGAAACAGCATGTGCAGAGAAGGTTCTTCCCCAGCAGCTTCTTCAGTGGAGGCTGCTGTGAAGTAAACCCCCATGTCCTCATCATCAGCTGAACAGTCCTTCACGATGGGGCAGGAGATTCCCTGACCGCATCAGGTGCCTTGCAAGGAGAAGCTGGTTGCTGATGGTGGAGGAAAGGGGGTTGCACATGATTCCCTTCTAAGTCACGTTGCAGAGGAGATCAAGAGTAGATTACATTGGGATGATTCCTTCTGATGTGACACATCTAATGAAAACTGGGGGTTGGCACAAGGGCTCGCATGTTCCTATAGCTTTCCCTTCAAAAAATCCATTGTAACACAGAATGAAGAAACATCATCCTTTCTTAAAAAGAAAACTGAACTGTTTTCTAAAAATGATACCCACATTTCTAAGTCACAACAGCACACTACAAAAAGCAACCAACAAAAGTAGCCCTTAAAGTGGACACACATGGTGCACACAGACACATGGGACTATTGGCCCTCTACCCCTCCATATCAATAAACTATTCTTGTTCCCATCTGTGTGAAAACTGGCATTGTGAGATACCACTTCAGAAAACAAACAACAACAAAAGCAATTACCTGCCACATGGTTGCAACATCCAATCTGAACAGAAGCTTCTTGTGTATCAGAGGAAAATGTTTCTAAGTGCATCTAAATCACCTTGCCTTGCCAGCCTGTAAAATTCAAATGCTTGCTTATGTAAACCTGAAAGCTCCATCATAGGGAAAATAATTTATTCCTGACTACATGTAGCTACCTAGGATTCTCTCTATTAAAGCAGAAGAAAAAAACTTTTTATTCTGGAATTCGGAAATAACTTGCTTTTCAAAAGCAAGATACAAACCAGGAAGAAGTATTTTTTATGTGGTTGAAGTACAAAATTTCTCCAGTTAGATCAATACTATTGAAATGAAACTAGAATTATCTTTCTAGAAGCATCTTTCCTTGCTGCATGGAAACTGATACATTAAGAAAACTGTGTCCGGCAGGTGTAGGAAGGTTTTCCTCTGTTCTGCCGTGGTGAGACCACACCAGGAATATTATGTCCAGTTTGGGACTTCCCAATTTAAGAGAGACAGGGACCTACTGGAAAGAGTCCAATGGAAGATATGAGGATGATTGACTCAAGCATCTCCCCCGTGAAGAAAGACAGGAAACTGGGGCTTTTTAGTCTTGAAAAGACTGAGAGGGGACCGTATTAATGTCTGTATATATTTGAGGAGTAGGTGTCAAATGGAAGGAACCAATCTCTTTTCTGTAGTGTCCAGCAATAGGACAAGGAACAATGAAGATAAACTGGATCATAGAAGGTTCTACCTTAACATGAGGAAGAACTTCTATCCTGTGAGGGTGACAGTGCCTGGAACAGGCTTCCCAGAGAGATTGTGGAGTCTCCTTCTCTAGAGACCTTCGAAACCCATCTGGATCTGTTCCTGTGTGGCCTGCCCTGGGTGATTCTACCAGGGACGTTGGACTCAATTGTCTCTAGAGGTCCCTTCAAACCTCTACCATTCTATGATTCTAACAACTGTGTGAAAGACTGATGAAGAGATGACTGTTGAAGAGCTGCACGAGGTTTCAATATATAGAATAATAAACAAAATTACTTGTGAGGGACTTCAGATGAATGTGGCACAAAGGCCTTTGCAGGCAGCAATTAACACCAAAATCACTGTGGTTTGATCTGAAGAAAACTCATTCAAAACTGGAAATTAAAATAATCTTAACATGTGTTCAGATGAACACTGCACTCAAGAACACAGAGCAAGATTATTCACTACAGAAGACCAAGAATGTCTAACTGTCCTTGCTCCTTTAGAGACATTTTCTTGCATGATTTTAAACAGTCTCTATACCAGCTGGTCACAGAAAGGCTTCCTATCAACAGCAGTTAAAGTGGCACATACAGAAATAGTTAAACCAAAGCCCAGTGTAAGCAGTGCAGTAAGTGATGGAAGAGAAGAAACTGAGAGGAAAAAAAAATTTGCTTGCAATGAGATGGACAGTTAAATGCTCACCAGGCGATTTTTGGTCCTTGTTGGGAGTATCTATAAACATAGGAGAGATGGTTGTTAGCTCTGGTATGTTCATGAACATTATTTTTTTTGCTAAAATACCCCAGACCCTTACATCTTTTTCACTGTTCATTCCACAGATACATCTACTGCATTGCTTTTAAGACAAGAATGAGACACAAAGTAATGACCACATGCACATTTTCTGCAGTCACCTACCCAACAGATGTCCAAATGTCCCTTTCCAAACATCTTGGAAGAACCTCAGCCCACCCTGCCAAGATGCTAGGTAAGGCGAAATTCAAGTTTTCCTACTTTGAACATAAGAAAAAGTAGGTCTTTGTGTCAAAAACATGTGTAATTCTATTAGGTTAACTGTCTAAAAAAAGCTGTTATTTATTTTCTCCATGTTAATGGCAAAGCACAGAACTGCTGCATGGTACTTTAAGATGCTCTTCCCTTGTTTTGATAGATGTAAAATATTTTTAAGCACAGAAAACAACTGGGTGGTCTCCAGAGAAAGAAGCTGTGATGGCCAAGCAGCCATAGCTTATTTACGGTGTTAATGATCACAGAATCACAGANGCAATTACCTGCCACATGGTTGCAACATCCAATCTGAACAGAAGCTTCTTGTGTATCAGAGGAAAATGTTTCTAAGTGCATCTAAATCACCTTGCCTTGCCAGCCTGTAAAATTCAAATGCTTGCTTATGTAAACCTGAAAGCTCCATCATAGGGAAAATAATTTATTCCTGACTACATGTAGCTACCTAGGATTCTCTCTATTAAAGCAGAAGAAAAAAACTTTTTATTCTGGAATTCGGAAATAACTTGCTTTTCAAAAGCAAGATACAAACCAGGAAGAAGTATTTTTTATGTGGTTGAAGTACAAAATTTCTCCAGTTAGATCAATACTATTGAAATGAAACTAGAATTATCTTTCTAGAAGCATCTTTCCTTGCTGCATGGAAACTGATACATTAAGAAAACTGTGTCCGGCAGGTGTAGGAAGGTTTTCCTCTGTTCTGCCGTGGTGAGACCACACCAGGAATATTATGTCCAGTTTGGGACTTCCCAATTTAAGAGAGACAGGGACCTACTGGAAAGAGTCCAATGGAAGATATGAGGATGATTGACTCAAGCATCTCCCCCGTGAAGAAAGACAGGAAACTGGGGCTTTTTAGTCTTGAAAAGACTGAGAGGGGACCGTATTAATGTCTGTATATATTTGAGGAGTAGGTGTCAAATGGAAGGAACCAATCTCTTTTCTGTAGTGTCCAGCAATAGGACAAGGAACAATGAAGATAAACTGGATCATAGAAGGTTCTACCTTAACATGAGGAAGAACTTCTATCCTGTGAGGGTGACAGTGCCTGGAACAGGCTTCCCAGAGAGATTGTGGAGTCTCCTTCTCTAGAGACCTTCGAAACCCATCTGGATCTGTTCCTGTGTGGCCTGCCCTGGGTGATTCTACCAGGGACGTTGGACTCAATTGTCTCTAGAGGTCCCTTCAAACCTCTACCATTCTATGATTCTAACAACTGTGTGAAAGACTGATGAAGAGATGACTGTTGAAGAGCTGCACGAGGTTTCAATATATAGAATAATAAACAAAATTACTTGTGAGGGACTTCAGATGAATGTGGCACAAAGGCCTTTGCAGGCAGCAATTAACACCAAAATCACTGTGGTTTGATCTGAAGAAAACTCATTCAAAACTGGAAATTAAAATAATCTTAACATGTGTTCAGATGAACACTGCACTCAAGAACACAGAGCAAGATTATTCACTACAGAAGACCAAGAATGTCTAACTGTCCTTGCTCCTTTAGAGACATTTTCTTGCATGATTTTAAACAGTCTCTATACCAGCTGGTCACAGAAAGGCTTCCTATCAACAGCAGTTAAAGTGGCACATACAGAAATAGTTAAACCAAAGCCCAGTGTAAGCAGTGCAGTAAGTGATGGAAGAGAAGAAACTGAGAGGAAAAAAAAATTTGCTTGCAATGAGATGGACAGTTAAATGCTCACCAGGCGATTTTTGGTCCTTGTTGGGAGTATCTATAAACATAGGAGAGATGGTTGTTAGCTCTGGTATGTTCATGAACATTATTTTTTTTGCTAAAATACCCCAGACCCTTACATCTTTTTCACTGTTCATTCCACAGATACATCTACTGCATTGCTTTTAAGACAAGAATGAGACACAAAGTAATGACCACATGCACATTTTCTGCAGTCACCTACCCAACAGATGTCCAAATGTCCCTTTCCAAACATCTTGGAAGAACCTCAGCCCACCCTGCCAAGATGCTAGGTAAGGCGAAATTCAAGTTTTCCTACTTTGAACATAAGAAAAAGTAGGTCTTTGTGTCAAAAACATGTGTAATTCTATTAGGTTAACTGTCTAAAAAAAGCTGTTATTTATTTTCTCCATGTTAATGGCAAAGCACAGAACTGCTGCATGGTACTTTAAGATGCTCTTCCCTTGTTTTGATAGATGTAAAATATTTTTAAGCACAGAAAACAACTGGGTGGTCTCCAGAGAAAGAAGCTGTGATGGCCAAGCAGCCATAGCTTATTTACGGTGTTAATGATCACAGAATCACAGAATCACAGAAATTAGGGGCTGGAAGGGACCTAGAAGATCATCTAGTCCAACCCCCCTGCCTGAGCAGGATGATGACCAACAACACAGAACTCCACACCAAAAACAACTGAAGAAATGTGATACTACAGTCCCATGACACAAGGTTCAGTTCATCACTAAGGTGAAGACTGCAGAAATTAATTTATTGCTTAGGCATTTCAAGAACTTGTTGGAGGTCCCAGTGATGGCAGCGAGTTGGTATTGTCATTCTGAAGCCCGGAGAAGTAATTGGCAGAAACCACACATTCCAGGGTGGTGGCAAGTTAAGAAAAAGTTGTAGGCAGTTCAGAAATGTATTTTACTGTTCCTTAACTGAACCCTGATAGATACACACAGTTTCCAGGAGAGAAGTCAGCTGAAATATGGATTGTAAGAAAAGAGGTGTAGATGTAGTTCTGATGGACATGGTTTACTGGTGGATTTGACAGTGCTGCGTTAAAGGTTGTATTCAATGATCCTAAGGGTCTCTTCCAATCAAAATAATTCTATGATTGTATGAAAAGTACTGGTAGTGCTCTTAGGCTGTAGAACAGGAGAGGTTCCAGTTCTACAAAGGCAAAACCCACTGCTTCCTGGTCTATACAGAGTGCAGAAGATTGCATCTATCCTTCAGGAGGCCTTGCAAAATGATCACACCAGCTCCATCACTGACTGCTGTAAAGATGAAAAAATTATAATCTGTTCAGGATTTCTCAGAAAGGCCCTAAAATGCTGTGAAAATAGAGACTAGACCCTATCAATCCCCACAAGAACCCAAATGAATCTCAAATTATTAAGCATCAAAGGTAGGAGATCTCTTCGCAGACAGAACAGACAAACCCCAAACATCAGAGTCATACTGATTTGCTAAGTGGAAATGAACACTTTATGTGCAGTGGTGGCCACTACAGGGTACCAGCCGGTATCCGTGAATGTGTCTGCATAGGGTCTGGTGTGACCAGATAAATATGCCAGATAAAATGGGAAAGTGATTTTACTGAAATCTACTTATCCCAGCATAGGGATAAGTAGGGGTCGGAGGAGACCTCTGGACATCATCTTGTCCAAGTCCCTTTCCTGCAGGCACTAATCGGGGTACCCTGGCAAACATCAGAGAATGACAAGACAAATCCCAGCTCCACAATAAACCCCTAACATCATAAGCAATGAATCATGGGCCAGAAAAAAATGAAACAAAAAACAGGCAGCTTTCCAACAGAATGCCTCTTGGTGAAGCAATGCCAAAGCTCTTCATGTGAGGTTGTAGCACATCAGCACATGGAAGAAAAGAGGTTATCAAGAGTAGCCAGCATAGATTTCCCAAAGGGAAGACATGTCTGACGAATATGATAGCCTTCTCTGATGGTGTGACTGAATAGGTAAATGCAGGTAGAGCTGTGGGTGTTGTCTACTTGACTTCAGCAGGGCTTTTGTCAATGTCTCCCATAGCACCCTCATGGAGAAGCTCAGAAAGTATGTGTTAGAAGAGTAGATGGTGAGATGGGTTGACAATTGGCTGAACAATAGGGCTCAGAGGGTGGTGATCAGTGGCAAGAAGTCCAGTTGGCAACTAGTGATGTTTTCGAGGTGTCAGCTCTGGGTCCAGTCTTACTCAACACCTTCATCAATGACCTGGGTGAAGGCATGCAGTCTACACTTGGTATATTTGCTGGTGATAGGAAACTGGGAGAAGTGGCTGATACACCAGAAGGTTGTGCTGCCATCTAGCGAGATCTGGAGAGCTGGGCAAAGGGGAATGCAATGAAGTCTAACAAGGGCATGTGTAGAGTCCTTCATCTGGGGAGGAATAAGAACAGGCACCACAGTACAGGTTGGGGTAGACCTTCTGGAAAGCAGCCCCATGGAGAGGCACCTTGGTGTCCTGATGGACAAAAAGTTATGCACAGGACAGCATTTGGCCCTTGGAGTTAAGGAAGTCCAATGGCCTCCTGGGATACAAAAAGAAGAGTTTGATCAGCATGTAAGGGAGGTTTTCCTCCCATTCTACTCTGCACTACTGAGACCACATTTGGAGTATTGTGTTCAGCTCTGGTCTCCCCAGGTCAAGAGGGACAGGGAAACACTGTCTTCTAGAGAGGCTATAAAGATTGTGAAGGCACTGGAACATCTCTCTGACGAGGAAAGGATGAGAGCCCTGGTAACTGTTTAGCCTGGAGGAGAGCACCCTGAGAGGGGATCTTATTAATGTTTCCAAGTGTCTGCAGGGTGTGTGTCAAGAAGAAGGGGCCAGTCTCTTTTCAGTGTTGGGATAGGACAAGAGGCAATGATAGCAGGTGAAACACAGGAAGTCCTACCTCAACATGAGGATAAACTTCTTCACTGTGAAGTGTTACAGAGACTGTAACAGGCTGCCCAGAAAGGTTGTGGAGTCTCCTTCTCTGGAGATTTTCCAAACCCACCTGGATCTGTTCCTGTGTGGCCTGCTCTGGAAGACCTGCTCTGACAGAGGGGTTGGACTCAATTTCTAGAGGTCCTTTCCAACCCCTACCATTCTATGATTCTGTGAATTCTTCTGATAAACACACAGTCTAGTACCAACAGACCAGTTCTGCTAAGGTAGGTTCAAACTAGTGACAAGACCCCCACAAGGCACCCTGACCACTCAGCTCAGGAGAAACAGTATCAGCATGGGTATCAGATTAGCACATCCTTCCTTTCAGTGTCTGTTTTTCACACCACCTACACTTTCCCCATCTTTGTGGAAAAGTTATGAGTTTATTCATCCTCCCTTGAGGGGCATATGAACATTATAAGGCTCTACCTTCCAGCTGCACTAGTGTAGTCCCTGCCCAGCCACTGGTTGGCACCAGGGGAGCAGGAGAAAAGGACTCAGGTGTAAGTGAAATTACAGATACCTCTTCCCTGCACCACAAACACCTGCCATGAATACAATCAGAGTGTTGAACAGTAGCTACTCCTGATGACTGTAATCCCAGGCCTGAGTTGCAGGCAGAGAAACCAGTGTCCCACCAAAGGCACACTGATATCCCATCAGATAGAGAGGAAATTTACATCTGGTGTTCCTGCTCACTCTTTTCTCAGAAAATGCCACCATGTGAGATTTAATGCCAATTCCACAAGTTAAAATCACAGGATCACCGAATCATTTAAGTTGGAAGAGACCTTCAAGATCCTGAAGTCCAGCTGTTACCCCAGCACTGCCAGGGCACCACTAATCCACGTCCCCTGGCATCACATCTCCATAGGGGGCTTGGAAACACTTCCAGGGATCACAGGGACTCCACCACTGCCCTGGGCAGCCTGGGACAGCCCTGAAGGGCAATAAATTGTTCTTAATATCCAATTAAAAAAAAAAAACAAAAACACAACAGGAAAAAAAACCCATAAGGGAATCAACTGACTGTTAGCTACCAATTTTTAAGGACAAGTGAGGTCAGGGGCAGTTCTTTGGCTCAATCTGCACCTGGAGAAGAAACTGTCTTAGTCAGGGAATTACTCCTTCTCATAAAGCACCAGAGTTGAATGTGGTAGGTCCAGGTCTGCCTTATTCATCAGTGCTGACCAGGAAGTTCTTCAATCAAGTGGACTAGCACATGTCCAAAGACAATGCACTAAACTGATCATCTCCCACATATAGACAGATCTCATGGATATTCCTAGATAATCAGAGCTCCCTCAAATGTAAGAGGGGTCCCAGGGGAGATTTTTTCTTTGCAGCACTGCTGACATTCTTCATTCTCCCCAGCTACAGGCACACCTCATTGTGTAACTCAGCTTCTCCATCTGAGTTAACCCCTGCACAAAGAGTTGGTAAATTAAATGGGAATTACTCTGAAACTCCAGGCAACTGGGTAAAATCTACTCAAATTTTATTGCAGCATCCTTCTCCTTAATCTCATTCCCCAGCACTGTCCCCTTCATCCACCTTTATTTTAGAGGGAAAGTGAGTGGGAAAAAAAGAAATATATAAGGAAAACCTAGAGTCAGAATGGAGAAGGGTCCACTGCAAGTTCTGGAGGTAAGATTAGAAAGGAAAATAATCTATTACAAAATTAAAAATAATTAATAACTTCACTAAGTGCTAAATAACTAATAGCATGCTTTCCAGATCAAATTTAATCAGCAGGTTATTAATCTTGTGAAAAATAAAATAAGTTACCAACAGGCTATCTCATCACACAGGAATAACACCTTCCTCTCCACTCCTTAAGAAGAGAGCATGTCCAAGATACCAAGATATACATAAACTCTGAAAACTTCAAAGCAAGCATATATATATCACTATATGAATTGCATTTATGATGCACTCTTGTGTGCTGCAACCTAAACCTTTCCCTTCCGAGTTCCTGTCTTTTTCTGTAATGAAATCCATTATTTTCAAAGGTATAGGACATATTTTGTATGACTATATAAACAACTGCTTCCTGCAAGCACCAGGGTGTACATTTACCTGCACTGTCAAAAACACCACAAATATGATCTTTTTCAAAAAATGAAAAAAAAATCTGCTTCTTTAAGCATAAAATGAAATAAATAAAATAAAATAATCATGAAACAAATTGGATCTGACTTTCATCCTTGCAGGATTATTTAGCTCCCAGGACACGCAAAAAGAATGAGCAGTTCCGTGCCATTTTGTTTTTAAGAGGATTACTGGAAGTTACATGGGCTCTCTGAGCACATTTGTGCAAGTACACAAACATTCAGGAACATGTGATGCACACAAATGGGGAAATACAAGCAGCCTGTTACGAGATGAAAATGCACTGAAAATACAAGTTTCACTTACTTTGTTAAGAGTAAACCTGAAATTGTGAAGCATTAAAATCACATCTGCATTTCCTTTTTCTGCTGGTTTTGTGTTTGGGCTTTTTTGTTGTTTGTTTGTTTGTTTTTGTTTTTTCAAACACCAAAGTCTCTGGTGGGTGCAGCACTACCCTAATTTCTGACAGCTAACACTCCTTTCATTTCTGCGGAAACTTGCAGCACCAGGCACAAAAATCCTCTGCACGGCTTGAAGAGTGCAGAATTACACCAAAAGTTATGTCAGACATGGCACATGAGGAGGGATAACTCAACTGGGAGCCAGACACATGTGTCACATCCATATCAAAGATGATCTGTAAGCAATTAGCTGTCTCAATTTCAAAACGAGATGAATACCCAAAACCAAGGTGCATGCCACATGCACCATTCACTCAGGAAACAAAAAAACACCCTCAGGTGGCGTAGCTGAAAATACACTGTCCACATTTTCACAACAGAAAAACATACTGAAATATTCCTAACTTAATTTTCCCTATCATTTATCCATAATCATAATCAATTATAAATACACTCACACTTTGCATAACTGAGGTTATTCAGTAGCTTCATATTTAAATTCTATAACAAAGCTGCATTTGAGATTTCGGGAGGTACAATTGCCAAAACATGGGATTTGTATTATCCTGAATTGATTTTAAAGCAACCAGCACAACATTTTAGCTACCAGGGCATGTACTGCCTGGATATTTATATACATGCCATTGTCATTAAGGAATGAGGGCCATAAAACCCATAAAAGTCCATGACCTCCTCAGCAGAAGACAGGTACCCAAGAGTTCAGCAGAGTAGAGGTGCCCAAATTTAACAGGAAGAATGACAAGTCTTCTAATAACCAGACTCATAAGTAGTTAAATAAACAAATTCCTCTGTTAACAAGGAGAATTCAGCAGAAAAATTACAGTGGCAAGATTTGAGAAAGCCTCCTGCACTCCACACACTTGCAGACATCGGTCTACCTGTGGTTAAGCGATGCTTCTCTATGCCGATTTTGTACACTCCATACTGAAGGGTTTTCCTTGTTCCACACTGTCCACTTAGGGCATGTGGTTTCCATCAAAAGCAAACATTTAATCACGGAGTTTTAAATTACCTACATTATAAAGCAGAACGTACATAATACTACATTAGAGCATGATACACCTATTAAAAACTTCAATACCTACCTGACCAGGTCCAAACCAAGACATTCCTCCTTCAGTTTTCACCCACCTAAAGCAGTATTACAGGAGTGAGGGAGATAAACATCTTTCACTTCACAAAGACACCTGAAAATCTGAATTAGCCTTTCATGTGGAGAACTGCTCGGCAACACTGCTCACCTCCAGCTGGTAGCAACACCTCATTTGCCTACTGCTCTGAACTGCAGCTACTCAGAATTAAGTAAGTTGTCTCGATATATGAAAACCTTTCAACACACATTCAAAGGAAATGAGTCAACTATCTGCACATCTTTATCACTGAAAGCTGCTTTCTCTCCTCTCCTTCTCTGCAGATAATGGTGTCAACTGAAGGGTTCTCCGGTTTATTTATTAAATGCTGGTGTGAAACTCATTCTGAAGCTCAACTGGTGAGCATTAAATTACAGACCATCCCAACACTGACTTTGTTTTCAAATAATACCTTGAGTGGAGAAATAATAAACGTAAATGTTTGTTTTAATAAATGCATATGCAAGTAGTTAGTGAAAATAAAAGAGAGTGCATATTTTCTATTCTTGTATATAGATTATGAAGATATTTTTAGATTTAAAGCCACTATCAGATACTACCTCATAAAATTTCAGGAAAAAATTCCTTCTTGGCCATTAAAGAAACACCAGAAACTGAACAGGCAGGAGTTGAGATAAGAAGGAAGCTATAAAGATGTAGATTTTACACAGCTGAATTTCAATAGGCATGCAGTTATAACTGATTACATGTTCCACAGGTGGATGCATGTTGCTGACTGTCTGGCATTACATATAGTCTATCCAGCCTTACACCTTGTGAATGACAATTCGCCTCTTTCATCTCTACCCACTGAACACACAGCAGCAGGCTGTGCTGCCATCCAGAGAGACCTGGACAGACTGGAGAGCTGNGACACCCCAGTTCAGAAAAGACAGAGATTTGCTGGAGAGAGTTCAATGCAGGGCCACCAAGATGATTAGGGGAATGGAGCATCTCCCTTATAAGGAGAGGCTGAGATTGCTTGGGCTCTTTAGCCTGGAGAAGACTGAGGGGGGACCTCATCAATGTGTATAAATATGTTAAGGGTGAGTGTAGAGAGGATGGAGCCAGACTTTTCTCAGTGTCATCCAATGTCGGGACGAGAGGCAATGGGTGCAAGTTGGAGCACAAGAGGTTTAAGATCAACACAAGGAAGAACTTTTTCTCAGTAAGGGCGACAGAGCTGTGTAATGGGTTGCCCAGGGAGGTTGTGGAGACTCCATCTCTGGAGACACTTAAGACCCGCCTGGATCTGTTCCTGGGTGACTTGGTCTAGGTGATCCTGCTCAGGCAGGGGGTTTGGACTAGATGATCTTCTAGGTCCCTTCCAACTCCTAATATCTGTGAATCTGTGAATCTTGAATCTCTGTGAATCTGTGAAGGAAATCATGCTTTAATTTAGCTTGAATCTTGAATACAGAAAAAAAATCATCTCTCCTTAAAATAACTATATGTCTTTTACATCATGTAGTCACTTCTGTTCCTTTAACAGTCCTCTGTAGCAGACTGCCTCCCATCTATAGGTTCTGTTTTCCTGAGTTTGGATTCTCCGCAGTTAACAATATTCCATGGACACTGAGAAAAAAGCACCATTCCAGAACATGGCTTCTCTCTTCCTGGACCTCTCCACAGAGACACTCCAGTTGCTCAGGACACCATCTCAGAGAAGTGCAATTTACCCAAGAATATGCAAGTCTACATTTAAATTCCCTGATGTAATTTTGAAATACTAGTTTTAACCTTTATGGCTAACCTGAAAGCACATACAGCACAGAGCAGCCAAGTGGGAAACCACTTTTCTCAGGAATTCGTATTTTAAAAATTGAAATAATTGGTTTAATATATATATATATCATTAATAGCCACAATGAAACATCATAAAGAATTCTCAATTATTCCCTCAACAGCACCTTGCTAAAAATCAGAAGGGTTTGATGGCAATTCTAATTAGGTATGACAATGAGTTATCTCATATCACTTAGAATGTTCCACCTTCTTCTTAATCTTAGATTAGTTTGTCACTTGAAAATGGAGTTAAATATAGTTCTGGCATTCAATTCAGGAAAAAATAAAATAAAATCTCTCCTAAAGAAAAAGGAGCACATAATAGAAGCACCCTCCTAAGCAAGGAGACTCTACTACAGATTCTGCCACACCCAGATGAGATGCAATCCACTGAAATAACAGAAGTACTATCAAATGGGTACAGAAGAAATGTCAAGAAGTGCTGCCATGGCACAAAGGAAGGTGCTAAACATGACACAAGTGACCACATATACAGAACTACAAAAAACTCCCTGCCAACTAGTGAAGACATCTTACCTTTCAGCAGACTTCTCCTCACTACCATCACAGATTCACAGATTC
>VYZU01051163.1:0-22608 GCA_013401355.1 Ceyx cyanopectus
TGGGACTCATGTCAGAGCAGCAGATGAAGGGGACATCTCTTGGTTGATAAAACCAAGGGGTCTGGAAGAGTTGTAACCTTCTCCTTACAGCTTCTTTGCTCCTATCCTTGCAGTGGGAGGTCTTGAGCTGTGTGCTTTATTGCAGAGCTGGAATGGGTTGGGAGTGGGTTAGAGATGGTCAGTGATGGAGCCTGTGGGGAAGACAAGTACTCACTTTTTTTGGCCATTTTTTACTTCTACTCTTCCAAAAGTGCCTGTTGCTTTACAATTGATGCCACTGTGCTCAGATGAGTTCACTATGGGCTCTCAGACTAAGGGCCCAATTTGTGGGGCAATTAATGGCGAAAGTGAGGCATTTTTCATGGCAAAAACAGTGTGTGGTCAGGACTATTATTATTTTCTAAATATCCATGATGACAGATAATTACAATTTCATGGCATTTCTCCAAAGAAAGGAATGAATGAGTTTTGAAGGAACTTTTCCAGTCAGGGCTGGAAAAACTTCCCTGGACCACCACTGACATTATATGTGAATTTCTATCACACCCATTTTGGTACATGAGCCTCCTCACCTAATCAGCCCACACTTCACTGTCTTTTTTCTCTGGTGTCCATTTCTTGTGCCACAGTTTTGCTTACTCTGATCTTTCTGCTGAGGTCTAGCCTGCTACAGACAGTATTAAACTATTGAGTCTGAGAAATTATTTTTACAGTTTTAAGTGCTTTTTACCCAGAAATGTGCACAATAAATATTAATAATTTAAAATCCTAAAATACTTGATTAGCACTTCAGGTGACCCACTCCCATGTCACGTTTTTACTTCTGATACTCTGCATCCATTCTTTTCTTCCTCCTGCTTCTTTTCATCGCCCCTCTGGATAATATAAATCATCCTCAGGAGCACAGATATTCTGCATGTTCCTGTGCTGGAAGTTAATACTTTAAATAGTCACAGGTTTGGGGTTTTTTCCCTTTTCTCACCTGCACTTAATCCTATCTTCAGTGCAGAATTAGAAGTGAGAGGAACAGTGGTGATCATCAGCTGTGTTGCAATTCCACTGCATTTTGATTAGCCTTAGGCTCAGTTTGCTGGGGTTTTGTAATCCACTCATCAAGGTGGATACCCACACAGAGAAATGAAACCCCAACTGTGGTTTTTGAAGGGATTTTGCTCTTCTCTTTTTGTACTGGAAACGGAATTCACACCATTAAGCAGTGGTGCTGGGAGAAGGGAGAAGCTGCCTCCTGTTGAAATGATGTGTGTGATTTTAGAGTAATTTTTATTCTTCCACTGCTCTGTGTTTGGCAGTATTGAAAAGAATTGTTGTCTTATTCTTATTTAAAGAATAAAGGTTATTCTTTTTTTTACTTCTCAGTGAACATTACTTGCTTTTAAGAGCTACAAAGCTGGTTTATGTGATCTCTTAATGTCCCTCCTGTGTTACTGCTCTGTAACATATCTGTGGGTACCTGTGAATGTTTCCTAAGATTATACTGCTTCTGGAAAGAAGTATTTTGGTTGGAATACAATAGTGAGTCACAAACACTCAGTCATTAATCCTCTATTACCCTGCTTTAACATGCAGAGTGCATTCTGTTTCTTGGTTTTAATAATCCTTTTTTTTGGTTATCTTCTTGATACTCACAGGATACCTGTGATTCTAGCACAATATAGCTAGAGGAGGGTGTATAACTCAACCCCAGAGGAAAAACAAAGCCAGCTTTTCAGTTAAATCACTTTGCTTATGTCACCAGTCATGCCAAGCACCACTGAGGGTCAGACACCAGATCCCCGAGCACTCTGAGGCTGATGGTGAACAATACCAGTAGCAGTGACTTTATGGGATAGAGGCTCCACAGCTGAAATATCTGGCCTCTGGTAGGAGGAGGCTTTATTTTGAATGCAAATATGAATGTTTTCATCCACACATGCATTAATCTTTTCGAGTCCTGCCAAGCTCTTTTAGCTAGTTTCTCAAGTTAATTATATGTTACAGGGTATCTGGATCGTTTTTATGTATCTTGAAAAATTGTTTTAGTTTTCAATGTATTGTATGCCATTTAACTGGATGTCTCTTTGTAAGGAAAGAAGTAA
The DNA here is from genome assembly GCA_013401355.1 of Ceyx cyanopectus. Classification (NCBI taxonomy): domain Eukaryota; kingdom Metazoa; phylum Chordata; class Aves; order Coraciiformes; family Alcedinidae; genus Ceyx; species Ceyx cyanopectus. The sequence continues at coordinate 2,097 of VYZU01051163.1, forward strand.
ATATGGGCAAATGATCTCTGCACTATTTACCATTTTTCATTAATGCCCTCTATGAACTGCAGAGTTTTTTTTCAGGATGTGTAAATGTATCCCACGCTTCTGAGTATGGGAGTAAGAGGAAAGAGAGTATTTCCACTTGGTGTGTTCCCAGACAGAATAATCAGAACTAGCACTACTAGCAAATGTTGTTTTTAAAATAAGGGGCTCAGTCCACAGAGGATTTGATGGGAAGTTCTGCCAAATCTTTTATTTCAGCAAGGTACAGGCTTTTTACAGGAGTCCTTTTTTTTCCCCAGCCTTTTCAACAAATGTTGAATGTTTGTGGACTACTTCAAAGCACCTGGGAAAAGCAACTGGTTCTCAGGAGGCTTGAATTTGTTGTCCAGGGGCCTGAGATTTTCCTGGGAAGTTTTAAGATTTCTACAAAGTAATGAAGCTCATAACATATTTTGCAAACTATTGATCTATCTTAGAGTCAATGGCCTAAAAGTGAAAGACTCAAGCTGTATCTGTATAATCACTTGCAAGCGGCAGCAGAATAGGATGTCACAGCGCAGGGCAGTCACACATCCTTTCTAGTGCCTGGCAGTTGTGTGGGGAGCCAGAGCAAGGGTCTGATCTGGCTGCAGACTGGTGGTTGGGTTTTTTCAATGACACACCTTGTCACATAGGCATCAGCAACCACCCTAATGATGTAGCAGCAATGTCAGGCTGAGGGGCAAGGAGAGGAAAAGTTTCTTTTGCATTGGCTCCTGGCTGGCCTTGTTTTGAGCAGTAGCTGACCCTGCTTTGAGCAGTAGCTTAGACCAGAGGCCTGCTGAGGTCCCTCTGAACTTCAATTTTTCTATGATCCCACAGAAGCAATTGTGCAACTGCATCATCTCCTTTGAATACCATGGTCATTTGTTGTTTTGTTGTTGGTTTTTTTCCAACTGCTATGTCTAAAGCAGCTGCAGGAGTAAATTTTCTTTTGGCAGTCAGTTGGGTAAAACCATGGATTCTGCTTGTAGAATTTGCTTCTTGGAGGGAGCAGCAGTCCTGCAGCTTGGTGGTAGATGGGAATATACTTGAGACTAGCTAGTGGTTGTGTTTGGAGCTGTCTAGGAGAAGCCATGAAAGCTTGTTTAGATGTTGACATACAAGGCAGAGTCGTTGGGGGAATCCCTTGAGGGAGTTTATTCTGTCTCAGATGATCCAGGTATAGCTGAATCCACTTTGGGGTCAAGCATGGACTGTTATTTTTATGCAGCTGTGAAACTCTTTGACACAGGAGGTTATGGATGGTCTAAAGTACAACTGTGTTAGAAAGCAATTGAATGGAGGAAAAGTCCATCAGGACTGTTGAATATAAAGATGCAGATACAGCCTGGAGGCTCTGGGAAGCCTATGAGCTATAGGTTTCTAGGAGCTGGGAAGATAAACCAGAGGAAGAATGACTTGATATCTTACTCTGCTCTATAGTCTCTCCCTAGGTATACGTTTGATTATTGACAGAGTAGAGAATGAATGGGCCTTTTTTTTTTTTCTTCTGACTGTGTATGACTCTTTGTACAACCCCTTGAAGTCTTTTTTAAATCTGTTTCTGTGGCTGTGAGAATTAGGGAGCGTAACTGAACTGCTGATACTCTTCATGGTGAGAATTTGCTACCAGGAGATGAAATGGCTTTGAACTACTTGATGACTTGTGCTGCCATTTTTCAAAAACCCCAATATGCTAAGTATCATTGTTATCTTTTATTATTAGACTTAACATTTGCAGAGCCAGCTGTCAGTGTAAAACAAATGGAGATCTTTACTGCTTAAGTTAGAGACCATTAAAATGGGTTAAAGTCTGAATATCATACATCAGGCTGCTTACTGTGGTATTGCATTGTGCTGGGGTGTGAGTACTGTTCCTCTGAGACCTTCACAAAAAAATAAGTGAAACTCTATGAGTGAATCTACAGTGTAAAACTGACCCACAAAACTGACTATGCAGCATGGAACTGCTGATAAGGGATTCATGATTTTGTGTTGAGATGCCATCTGTAAACAACAGGAGCCAACAGTGAAACGAAATATTTTTATGAATTCTCCTTTATGATCCCCACTTGAAAATAGCTCTTACAGTGTTCCTTAGGGATCCAAACTTTGCAGTTAGGGCTCTGTGCTTTTGCAGGACTAAAACCAGCAGGGCTTCACAGAAGCACAGAGGTTTGTCCACTAGGATCCAGCTGCAAGCATGGAAGCAAACTTTGTGTGTTGGTATTAAGTTGCTCTGGACTGGAGCAAACCAGAGTTTTGCCTCTGCTTAAGGGCAAAGTTGTACAGGCCTTCTGCTGGTGCAAAAAGTTGCTGGGCTGTAGGCTGATCCAGCAGCTGAAAATGAAATTAGTATCCCTAAGTTACTGTCAGATCTTTGACTTTTCCTCCTGAAGCCTGGTCATGCTCATACTGAAGTTCATACTGACGGTGACATCAGGGACAAAGCCCTTCTTCACTGGGAGCCAGACCTGGCTTTAAGAGGCGTCCCTGGGAATGTATGTGCCTCTCTGCTTCTCTACGGGCTGTGGGATTTCCATAGCCTCATTTGTTTCATCTTGTCGACTACTTATGGGCTTACATTCTCTTTCAGTGTCTGTCTGGTTTGTTTTCTCAAAGTGATGGGCAGGCCTTTCCCAAACAACTCTGATCCTCTAATTGATCTGGTTTTGGAGCTCCCATTGAATTCAGTTGATGTTCTGAGCATGGAACAATTATGGGATCAGGACAATGTCTATTTAAGTTCAGTCAAGTCATATAAAAGTGTCTTTTTTTCCCTCCCTTCCAGCAGGAAATTGATTTCGTGCTTTTCAATCTCCCAGCATATTTACTAAAATATTATTTATTCATTTAGTTATTATTTAATTTTACACCAAGGTGTGGCTTTGGTCTCTAGAAGGAAGAGTGGGAAACATTTTTTCTTTTTTTTTCCTCAAAAGGTACTTATGTTCTTACCTCTCTTTTAAAGTAGAACACTACTGTGCACCTTGGAACAAGAGTGGCTAACAGCTCTTAACAATAGGAGTGGCAATAATGGCAGGGGTAACAAAGACATGAAGAATTTTGAAAAGCAATATTTTTCAATGTTGGGAAAGTAATAAAAGGTCAGAACAAATCTAAATAGAAAAGCCATTATGAAGGGAATGGACAGAATGCTGGTTTTATGTTGATGTCAAGGCTTTGGATTTGTTTTCTTTCCATTCTGACAAATGTTATTTAGCTTGATTCAGATTATTATTTGCTTTAACTCACACAGTTTTGGTGTGATTTTAACTGTTCACAACTGTAAATGGCTATGTTTTAGAGACTTCTTTCTCTTTCCTTTTTTTTATTTGGAACCTTCCGTATAAAGAATTCTTAACCAAGAATTATTATTTACTCTGAGCTACTGAAATACAGACCCAGCAGCAGCATACTCTGCTGTCATCTCTTCTAACTGCTGTAGGACTGCTTATGAAGGAGGGTGGGTGCTACTGCATGTATTTCATATACTGTTCAGAAGTCCTTGCCATTAATTCAACTCCACTGTGTCTGTAGTCAGTTCCTTTTCCTTTTCCTTTTCCTTTTCCTTTTCCTTTTCCTTTTCCTTTTCCTTTTCCTTTTCCTTTTCCTTTTCCTGTTCCTTTTCTTATATATAAAAGAAGCTAAATTGGCCAATACAATTGAAAATCAGCATTCTTCAGAATAATCTTTCTTCCAGATCTATCACTGATTAGTTTTCAAATGATCAGTCTCTCTCTCTCTCTCTCTCTATATATATATATATATAGGCAGTAATTTGGTCTATTTCAAATCTAAATAATGTGTAGGGACTACATGTGGGGAGAGCCTGCATAGGTCACATTTATTTCCTCTCTTGCATTTAATTTTTTTTTCATTATTTTCATTTCTCCCAGATATAGTAAGATCCCTCTGTAGATAGATCTGGAAGTCTGGGATGTCTATAAAAATGTCCATCCAAAGCTATTGAAGACAGATTAGACATCCATTTCAGCAAACAAATAGCCCAAGCCCTGGACCAGTCTCTGGGTGGCTTTATGCAGACATTTTTTATTATTTTATTTTTTTTCTGCAGTTTTTTGCAGCAGTTCTCAGAGGCCATTTCTGGTCTTGTTTTGTAGCAGGGGGTGATGATTTCAAAGCGCTCATGATTCCTCTGCTATGGAATGAGATACTAAAGCTCTCATTTACCTCAGAGGCAGATGAACTGTGCTGGAGGCTGAATGCCTGGAAATCCCCAGCCTGGAAGTCTCATGATGAGCCCCATATGCAGTCCACTGCTGTCACAAGGAGAGGTTAGTCTCAAATAGAAGCAGGGAGTACGACAGCTGTGAGATTGTTGCTCAAAAGCTGCAGGTCCCCAAATAAACAACTTATTCCTTCACCATTTCCGCTTCCATTATACACGGGGAGGAGTTTTCTGTTTTCTTTTTCATGTCTTCATTTGTTTTTGCCAAGTGTACTTAGTAGATGAGAGTGTACCCTTCCCTGCCTTTGCTGGTTATCAGTGTCCTGAAACATGAACACAAAATGCATTTTGACTCAGGTCTAGAGGTTGGAATTTCAAATGATTGTAATTGAATCTTGCTGCATTTTGAATTGTTTACCTTTATCCTCCTGATATTTTTTTTTTAATTCAAGATTGTTAGATTAACATGTTTCTTGAAAATCGTTTTGTCGCTGGGAAAAGGAAATGTTTTCAATATTTAAAACTAATTGAAGACTGTCTTACCCTTTTTCTTTCCTTTTTTAACTTCTCCAAACATGTACTTTTCAGATTCTTTCTTAGCTGTCTAAATTTCCCCTATGCCCTTTCTGGTTGACTTTGTTAGCGTGGTACATTCCTTTTATGGAGTTCTACATTTTTCATTTTCAGTGGATTCTTCAGCTGGGATTCTTGGCTGTTTACATCTGTCTCACTCTGGGTACCAGTGTGCACTCTCATCTCTTTCATGGGAAACTGGACTTCTGTCCTTTTTCCCCTGGGGAATCAACATGGAGATTTCAGGTAGAAAGTTGTCACTTGTCTTATCCAGGGTTGCTGCTGAAAGCACGTCAGAAGAGACTTCTTTATACACTGGGGTACTTGATAGCGCTGAGCATTTGTTCAAATTACTCAGCTGAGTGATGTGCTGTGTTCCTGGGATTCTATACTTGTCACTTGTTTCAGGCTCTCAGAAGATTTGTCTGAAGTGGTGCTTCTGCATGCACTTTTACCTTTAAGAAAAGTGAAAGTATCCAAATTACCATGTTGACCAACACTTGCTTTAAGATGTTGTACGAGTTGAACAGGAAGAACATGTCCTTGCTGACAAAACTGCAAACCAAGCTACCAACAAAAAGGGTGAAACAACAAAACAAACCTCTAGGTTGGATTCACAGCCTACTCTTCTGTTGCAATACATCAGGGGAAGTTCACATTGGACATTAGGGAAATGTTCTTCACTGAGAGGGTGATTGGTAGCTGGAACAGGCTCCCCAGGGATGTGGTCATGGTAGCAAGTCAGTCACAACTGAAGGAATGTCTGGACAATGCTCTGAGTCATATAGTTTAGTTTCAGGTGGTCCTGCTAGGAGCAGGGAGGTTGGACTTGATGATCCTTATGGGTCCCTTCCAACTTCAGCCACTCTGTGTTTCTGTGAGTAGTTCCCAAGGTGATGTGAGGACTGACAGCCTGACCCCCACGTAAGCCACTAGCCCTGAGAAGTTCTACTGTGCTACATCTTCGCTCTGCCTTCATGGCACGTGGGATTGCCTTTCTCCAAGCCCTCTGCAGAGGGCTCTGCCTGGATCATGTTGCCCTTGAGTGCAGATGAAGGGAGTGTGATCTCTGCTTTCCCTGTCCTGTAAGCTGCTTGGAGCTGATGGTCCCTCTGTGGTCTTTAACCAGCACACTGCTCCCAGCTGGAAGAGTTTACTGGCTGTTTACAGCATGTTCTTTGCACATCCATGCTACATCTTCCCTGGCTTCGTGTATTTCCTAATAAGATACAAATTAGAGACTTTGAACTCATGATGTTTGACCTCTCTGCTTTCTTCAACCCATCCTTCAGCCACATGTCTTTTTTTCCCTTCATTTCATTGCTGTCGTGTCAGCTGCATAGTGTAGCCATTTTTGTCTAGAATGCTTTGGTTCAAAAGAATTGACTCGTTATGGAGAGCAGGATTAAAAAATAATAAATTCCAAGCATGTGGCCACTTGCTTGGTCACGTTTTAATGCATTTAGCAATGTCATGAAAGGAAAGGTCCCACAAAATAACCCAACACCACAGTCTGCTTTACCACAGTGAAACCCTTGCAAGCAAAGGCAATCTAAGTGAAATATTCTTCAGAGCTGTTTCTATGTTTTAGATTAAATTAACAGGCCAATGTTGGAAACCTAATTCTGTGTTGCAAACATTTTTCATGGCAATGTCAATTATGAATTGTTCTTTCTAATCCAGTTGTGAGCATTTTTTGTCTTTCAATACAACATGATTCACTATAATGTTCATAGAAGCCAAAAACAGAGATGAAATCATAAAGCCATCACTGGAAGCTGGAGTTGCTTCTTCAATTAATGATTTGGGGTTTTCTCCTCCCCCCACCCCCCCAGATTATTCTATTTTCTNGTTTTTGCCAAGTGTACTTAGTAGATGAGAGTGTACCCTTCCCTGCCTTTGCTGGTTATCAGTGTCCTGAAACATGAACACAAAATGCATTTTGACTCAGGTCTAGAGGTTGGAATTTCAAATGATTGTAATTGAATCTTGCTGCATTTTGAATTGTTTACCTTTATCCTCCTGATATTTTTTTTTTAATTCAAGATTGTTAGATTAACATGTTTCTTGAAAATCGTTTTGTCGCTGGGAAAAGGAAATGTTTTCAATATTTAAAACTAATTGAAGACTGTCTTACCCTTTTTCTTTCCTTTTTTAACTTCTCCAAACATGTACTTTTCAGATTCTTTCTTAGCTGTCTAAATTTCCCCTATGCCCTTTCTGGTTGACTTTGTTAGCGTGGTACATTCCTTTTATGGAGTTCTACATTTTTCATTTTCAGTGGATTCTTCAGCTGGGATTCTTGGCTGTTTACATCTGTCTCACTCTGGGTACCAGTGTGCACTCTCATCTCTTTCATGGGAAACTGGACTTCTGTCCTTTTTCCCCTGGGGAATCAACATGGAGATTTCAGGTAGAAAGTTGTCACTTGTCTTATCCAGGGTTGCTGCTGAAAGCACGTCAGAAGAGACTTCTTTATACACTGGGGTACTTGATAGCGCTGAGCATTTGTTCAAATTACTCAGCTGAGTGATGTGCTGTGTTCCTGGGATTCTATACTTGTCACTTGTTTCAGGCTCTCAGAAGATTTGTCTGAAGTGGTGCTTCTGCATGCACTTTTACCTTTAAGAAAAGTGAAAGTATCCAAATTACCATGTTGACCAACACTTGCTTTAAGATGTTGTACGAGTTGAACAGGAAGAACATGTCCTTGCTGACAAAACTGCAAACCAAGCTACCAACAAAAAGGGTGAAACAACAAAACAAACCTCTAGGTTGGATTCACAGCCTACTCTTCTGTTGCAATACATCAGGGGAAGTTCACATTGGACATTAGGGAAATGTTCTTCACTGAGAGGGTGATTGGTAGCTGGAACAGGCTCCCCAGGGATGTGGTCATGGTAGCAAGTCAGTCACAACTGAAGGAATGTCTGGACAATGCTCTGAGTCATATAGTTTAGTTTCAGGTGGTCCTGCTAGGAGCAGGGAGGTTGGACTTGATGATCCTTATGGGTCCCTTCCAACTTCAGCCACTCTGTGTTTCTGTGAGTAGTTCCCAAGGTGATGTGAGGACTGACAGCCTGACCCCCACGTAAGCCACTAGCCCTGAGAAGTTCTACTGTGCTACATCTTCGCTCTGCCTTCATGGCACGTGGGATTGCCTTTCTCCAAGCCCTCTGCAGAGGGCTCTGCCTGGATCATGTTGCCCTTGAGTGCAGATGAAGGGAGTGTGATCTCTGCTTTCCCTGTCCTGTAAGCTGCTTGGAGCTGATGGTCCCTCTGTGGTCTTTAACCAGCACACTGCTCCCAGCTGGAAGAGTTTACTGGCTGTTTACAGCATGTTCTTTGCACATCCATGCTACATCTTCCCTGGCTTCGTGTATTTCCTAATAAGATACAAATTAGAGACTTTGAACTCATGATGTTTGACCTCTCTGCTTTCTTCAACCCATCCTTCAGCCACATGTCTTTTTTTCCCTTCATTTCATTGCTGTCGTGTCAGCTGCATAGTGTAGCCATTTTTGTCTAGAATGCTTTGGTTCAAAAGAATTGACTCGTTATGGAGAGCAGGATTAAAAAATAATAAATTCCAAGCATGTGGCCACTTGCTTGGTCACGTTTTAATGCATTTAGCAATGTCATGAAAGGAAAGGTCCCACAAAATAACCCAACACCACAGTCTGCTTTACCACAGTGAAACCCTTGCAAGCAAAGGCAATCTAAGTGAAATATTCTTCAGAGCTGTTTCTATGTTTTAGATTAAATTAACAGGCCAATGTTGGAAACCTAATTCTGTGTTGCAAACATTTTTCATGGCAATGTCAATTATGAATTGTTCTTTCTAATCCAGTTGTGAGCATTTTTTGTCTTTCAATACAACATGATTCACTATAATGTTCATAGAAGCCAAAAACAGAGATGAAATCATAAAGCCATCACTGGAAGCTGGAGTTGCTTCTTCAATTAATGATTTGGGGTTTTCTCCTCCCCCCACCCCCCCAGATTATTCTATTTTCTGTCTTGCTCTGTCTCTCTCTCTTACAGGTTTACTTTAACATTTAAGTAAATTGTTATTCTGCTCTGCCTGCTTCAAGCATTACAAGAAAATTTAGCTCAGGTTTTTAATACACTGAAATGACTGATTCTTAATATAATTGCAATTTGTTTAACTTTACGTCCAGTTTAGAGCTTTGAACTTCTTGTAAAACACCATATAAAGTACTGAGTGTTCTTGTACTTCCTAATTCTGTCTGGCATTTGCAACAATTCTTTCACTATCTGTGAGGGTATGGCTGCCAGCTCTGCCAAGACAGGCTTAAGAATCTGATCCACTCCACTGCTATGAATAGGAGACTGTCCATGTACTTCAGTGGGAGTTGATTCAGACTCTTTATTGCTTCACCTTCACAAACTGAATTCCAGGCTATTCACCATGGTAAAAATCTTGGCAGTGTTGAAGTGAATGGGATATTTGCTGTGGAATTCAAAGGAGACAGGATTTCAGCTAGAATATTTAATATCTCACAGTTTAAAATAACTTGTAAAAAAGTACAAGTAACCTTGGATTTGACTCGGACATTCTGCTTGGAAACAGACACAGGAGATTAAGGTGCAGTAAGATTTCCATACTGAATCCTGATTGAGGTCAGAGTTACTCTTAGACACTTGGTGTTAAAGACAACTATGTAGGACAGAATTTACTGAGGGCTGTAGTTTGCCCATTAAAGGGAAACTGTGACATGGCTGAGTCAAGGGGATACCACCCAAGTGGTAACTGACTTTAAATCTTGTTGGTGTCAGTATTTGCTTTTAACTAATAAAATGCATATACTCATTGCAAAAGGAAGCAAACAGTGTGTGGGAGGGTAAATGTAATTGTAGGTTTATTTATTTATATGTATTTTACAGGGCAGTATTTCATACATTAGTGAGCCAACCAATGAACCCTGAAAAGTCTGATGATAGCTGCTGTTGTAGACGCCTCGCGGGGGCCCTGGGAGACTTCACATCTGTGAGTTGAGTATTTCTCTTAGAACATTGATACCCACCATCAAATGCAAAATCAAAACAAGAATCAGAACTATACAGTCCTTGGTGTGGATCTGGTATCCTGCTAAAGTTTCCCACCCTCAACCATAGCACTTTAAAAAAAATTATTTTTAAAGTGTATTACTAATATTAAATATAGTTGGATTTCCCATGGCCTTCCAAGAGGACCTATTAGGTAGTCAGGTAACTAGTTTGCTCTTGGCCCCTTATATTAAGGAAAACAAATACTGGTTTGCTAGAAACCACAATGTCTTCTGAGTTGCTACTACATTTTTCCCTACAAGTCTTTCCAACTAACTGAAAAAAGAAAACAAAAAAGTATCCACGAAACTAATCAATATAGTTCATGCATCTAATACAGAAATTTAAGATCTGTATATAAAAATACGTATTAGAATATATGCTTGTGCATACTTTTATTTATTACATTAATCTAAACATATGAAAGTCTCCACTTAGAATTTCAGAAGAGCCAAGGCTGCTCTATATTTCATAATGTTTTAATTTTTAATTTTTTTAAATCCTTTTCACAATTACCAACTAACTAAACTCTTAAACTGTTTCTGTCTGCCCCAATGGCTTTTTCTCTTCCTCTATGTGTTGAAGGGAAATCTGAGCCTAAGAACACTAAAGAGGAAAAACATGTCTCATCTACTTGTCACGGCATCTATACTTTGCCATTTTTTTGCCACCCAAATGTGACAGGGCAGCACATAAATGTGTGAAGTCTGTCGCAAATGGCAGCCAGAGCTGGGAATTCAGGAAAATGAGCTTTGCCTTTTTGAGGATTTTGCATTTAAATCCTGCAAAGCGGTGAGTGCCTTCTGAAAGGTTATGCTAAGCCTGCTCAGTGTTAGTTCACAGGAGGTGTTCACCTTGTGGGATTCAGCCTGGAAAAAGGCAGATCTCTTCCACAGACCCCCTGGGGGATGTGTGGGGTTGGAGAACATGTCATGTTGCCCATACTCTCATATGTCTTGTGTATGTGGTGTATCGGACGTCAGAAATCACAGGTGTGGCTCAGAAGTGTGGGAATGATGTCTGTGGAGACAGACGGTCTCTCTTCACCCCCAGAAGAGAGTGGCAGCAATGCAGGCAGAAATGCTGCAGCCTCACTCAGTGCAGCAGGATTGTCTCCTTGGGAGTGAAAAGGTGTTTCCAGTTCCATGATGTGTGTATCATAGTTCCTTCTTCAGAAGTGCTGTTTAGTGTCTTTTTGTGTCTCACATCTGCAGGAGCTCAACAATACGCTCAGACTAAAGAGACCTGAGGGCAATGCAACAACACTGAGCAGTAGGATGAGGTTACCACATTGATCTTACACTAACATGAGTGTGTTAAAACATCACGTGAGGGTATACGTGCTTTTCCAGTCTACAAACAGAGTCTTGAACTTCATATCCAAATCCATCTATATATCTGCCTGCCTCTTTGCATGTCTATCATGCATGCATGTATTTTTTTATTTCAGCAGCAGCACCTTGACAACACTGATCCTCCCCCTGTTAGACCCAGGCCCTGAGAGAAGCAGCTAGATGTGCCTCCCAGGAGGCTTTGTTTAGGTAGGAAAATAGCACTGTGGTAGGTTTTTGAGACAGGAGCTGACTCTGTCACCATCCTGCCTTCTAGAGCACATGTTCTCCTTTCGTTCTGGGAGGTGAGGCTGGGTCTGATACCTTCCCCTCCCTTTGCTCCCCCTCACAAATGGCACTGCCTTTCACCTGGCTGGGGGTGGGTTGGGAACCAGGCACACGACTAAGACATTTGCCTTGGGTGTCTGGCAGGATGGGCAGAGCAAGGGATAAGCAGCATGAGGTGTGGAGCAGGCACATTAACTTGGCAGTCCGTGCTGTCTTCTGTGGTGAGGTATTTCTTGTGAAAAGGAAGGGGAGTTAGAAGGAGAAAGGAGGGGGAGAGAGTGAAATGCAAACATCACCACTGTCTTCAGTAAGAGATTTAGATCTCTGTGTTGGCATAAAAAGGTCATTTTGGGCCTGAGGGTTTTGACATTGTTCCTTTAAGTTAGACCCACAACATAAACTATTTTCAACACTTGCCATGAAGAACAAATGACCTTTAGTAACTTGCCCAGAAGACAAATGGTATGTTAACACAATAAATATACTTTTCTAGTATTGTGCTTCTTGCTTTAATTTTCAATTAGAAATGTTACCTTTCCGTCTCCCTTCTGCACAAAGGACTGGGCTTTCATGCTCCCATTTTCTAACGGAGATTTCTTTGCCCTCTGTGGGATTGGTAATATCCACTGGTAGTTACTGGCTGTGCAGCAAATTTCCTTCTGTTGAGGAGCAGCATTTTGTACTTATCTGCTCAAAGTGGGCTGGATGGAGGGTATCTATGAGGGAAGGAGGGGACAGTTAATGAGCATCATCAGACGGGTCTGCTGCAAGAGCAGAGGAAGGGCAGTCAAAGGGACAAACAGTTAAGAGCTGCTGCTGGTAAGTGTATCTTTTGTTTGGCTGGTACTATATAAAGTGATAAATGAAACTAGAAATTAAAGTTGAAATGATTTCAGTTTATGTCAGTAAAGGTAGAAGGTATGGATGTTGGCATGTTGACTTCTGTTTGAAGGAACGAAGGGCCAGCCCTCTTCTCTATGCTCATTTTTATTTCAGTCAAGGTTCCCAGGCTGAGTTGTCACAAAGCTTAGCTGACAAAGCACAAACATGTGGAAGGATCTGAAACCTCATCACCAGTTGTATGAGGGTGGGAAGAGATGGGTTTCTGCTGGGGGTGCTCAGGGTGCTCCCCCAGCTGGTGATCTCGGCCACACTCGGGCAGTATGGTGGAAGAAAAGGAAGACTACAACATGCTGGTGGTGAGGGAAGGACACCTGAGAGAGGAGAGAAATGATGAGCAGGGAGTCACCAAGTCCCCTCTGTGCAGTGCTGTGTCTTCCCTGAAAGGGTGAGGAAAGGAGGTGGGTGTTCAGAGGGGGTTGCAGAGAGCTGGGTAGAGTTCTGTCCGTCCAGGGGGTGACTGAAAAGACGTCAGCAGCACAGAAGCAATAAATGCCTGTAACGGGGAACAGGGTATTGCTGGTGGGAAGATTGCAGATCAAGGGATGGCACTGGAGCAAGGAGTTATTTAGAAAAAGGAGAGTGACTTGTTATCCACCAGAGTCACAGATACAGTCATATATTAATGGTGTTTGGAAGGTAGGAAGATCTAATGTGTAATGCAGAGGCTCATTTGGCATTCCTTAAATGTTGCTTAATTATTTCTAGGGCTGATACAGCATCCCAAAGGGATCCAGAACACTTTACATAAAAGTGGATTTTTCAATTTGCTAGTTGACTTGAGGATTACAGTTATTTCACATCAAATAAAAACATTTTGGGTAAGGTTTTTTATTGGGGTGGGGGGAAGATAATTTATTTCAGCTGAACAGAAGTTTTTTTACAGAACCAAAAATTAAAGCTTTTTTGTTTGTTTTTTTTTCTGTTTAGGATCATAAGTCCTTCAGAACATTACTGAGGGTGTGATTAAGCAAATAATTTTTGAGTAAAGCCTCTGGAAATAAAAAACTGAAATATTTTAAATTGAAATAGCCTGTTTACATCTACAGAAATGTTTGCTTATTCTTCTGTATCAGACTACCAACTGAACCTGGCCTTATTTTATACATAATTTAATCACTCAATTTATTTATTTTTTCCCCAGCTATATGTTTATGCCCTTTTATGATTATTGAACTGGGACTTAGAGCTGGAGAAGTGTGCTGCTCTGTGGCACTTTTATTAAGGAAAAGTCTGATCTGGAGAGAAGGAGCTTGAATTGGAAGGAAGCAAGGGATGAATGGGCTGAAAATGAGGGAAAACTGAAAAGAGTTGGACAGTGTGAGTAATGGTGACAGTTAATTCCCCAGAATAAAAATAGGAGTGAGGAAATGAGGATTAGGGATATGAAGATGAAAAGAGGAGAGGGAAAAAAATGCAAGCCAACAGGCAAAAATAGGACACCACCTTTATTTTAGCAAATGTTTTAATTCTCCACTTTCCTAGGAAATGCCATATATTTCTAAATTTGGAAATGAGGATAGGATGACTATTTTTAGGAATTACTAATGTTTCTGGCTGTTTGCATTTCTGTAGTTAACCAGAAAAAAAAAAAAAAAAAAAAAAAGAAAAAAAAAAGAAAAAATACAACAGCATAAAAGTTAGGGGAAGTTAAGAAAATACTTTTGAAAAAAAAAGAACCTGAGTAATACCCAAACTTTCAAGTCATTGTATTTCTAAAGGGACTATATTGTTTACATTTCATGGGAACATTATCATAATCTTGCAAACACTTACAGGTCTTCTGGAATTTTTTTTCCTCTTTTAATGGAAATTGATATTCCTGTGCAATCAGGTGGCTCTAGAAACAAAGGACTCAAAAAGACAACTCCATCTTGCCAGATTTGTGATAAGAAATCACAGAAGCTGTGTGTGTGTTTTTATGCTGGTCTTTAGCACCAGGAGGTAATTCAGCCTTAAAAGGTTTTGGGGTTTTTTTGAGTGTTTTTTCTTCAGACATTGCAACTGTGTGCCTGGTTCCCACATTATGGAGCATGGCTTGCATTTATTTAGTAGACAAGACTACTGGAGAATGAAAATTCCTTCTGGTCATTCCTCAAACTCTTGTTTGTTTGTTTGTTTTGTTTGTTTGCTCAAAATTAATCAGTTTTAACAGAGTATTCAGCTTACTGGCCCTCCCAAAACCCCTGAAGCAGGTTTTGCTGATCTCTCTCTTTCGATTGTTCATTCTTTTCTAGAATAACCCTGGGAGCCTTAAGGATATATTTGTCTAGCAGCCACAGTCAAGCACTCACAAAGTGAGAAGGGGGAAGGAAAAAAAAAAGATAAAGACCTGGGTCAACAGTACAGATGGGGAAATGACACCAGCATGGTGGTAAGAGTGAGGATTTCTGCTTCGCTGGTAATTTTGAACTTTCTTTTTAAATGGCTATTAGATGTGGAGTTTAAACGAGCTCTTTGAAGCAGAGACAAGTGTATGCAATTATTTTTTTTTTACCAGAAAAAAATAGGAGGGAAAATATAAAAGCTCCTTACTCTCCCTGCCCTCCAGTCTCCCTTGCTCTTTTGACACCATGGTTTATACAGAGAGGCATGTGGTCATTGATGGGTATGTCCATAGTCCATCTACATCCAGGTTACAGAAGATACACTGCAGTTACTTGGGACACCATTCCAATGCTCTTACTAGCATCCCAGTAACACATTAGGTCAGTGTTTTGATGTTGGTCTTGTTTTTTTTAATGGCATATTGGGTTATGATCCTCATCAGATGTCACTGATGTAAATGGGTATTTTGTTACTCAGTGAAATTGAAGATTTCAGATCAGATTTCAGTGTCAGATATTTCATGGGGTTTTCTGTGGTTATGTTCTTGCTTGAACAACATGTGGGAACATAAATGGTTATGAGCCTGTTTGCAGTCATTGAATCATGAGTTCTTGTTCTTAGGCGTCATTTTTTTATACAGCACACATTATCTTTGTATTTGAATGTCTTCATTAAATTCAACTTTCCATCTTTGGAATTTTACTTCAAAATCTGAAATTCCTGCTTTTCTTATAGGTCACTATTGAGTTATTTTAAGCCCTCAATTTTAGATGATGTTAGCAGTAATGTAGGTAAAAAGATTATTAATTTTGTTTTACGAAGAATAGTTTAAGAAGAGCTAAAGTCTGGCATATTAAAATTAATTTTCCTTTATATGTAAGACATTGAGAAACCTTGGGTGCAAATAAATAGAAATATTTAGAAATTTGATTTAAAGATGAAAATTCAGAAAAAAAAAAAAGAGCGATTTTGTTCATCAGCTTGAGGAGTGGGTATCTCATCAAAGTATCATTGGAGATGGCAGGTTGGCAGCTGCACTTCAGAATCAACCTAGAGCATCAGCATCCTCTGAAGTTAAAAGTGAAGAAAATTGACACAAAACAGAGGATTGCCTATTGTTACCCATATTTTCTTATTTAAAGAGACTGAATATGTAATGTAAGAAAAATATAAAGGGTGTATTAGTCTCTGAGTTTATTTGTCTACTAACATGGCTACAAAAGGAGGGAACCAAAGTATTCTGTGGAAAACAGCAAGGGTAGTTGGATCCCACAATCTCCTGTGAACTACAGAGATTCATCACATCATCTGGTATACTGGGAGTAATCCAGGGCTTGGGGACAGTGGCAGCAAGGAGGGTAAAATGGAAGCTTGTGAGTCAACAGGAGATTGAGCTTAGTTGAGAGGCTTCAGGGAAGTTTCTTGATGATGGCAAGAAGCTAAAAACTGTCAATGCTAGTTTAGTAGAAAAACTGGAAGTGTTTCAGGAAGGGGAAGTCCACATCAGGAAATCATATCCAGTGCAGACACTTAAGTTGGAGCTCTGTTCACCAGCATAAACTGGCCCTCTGAGGAAAATGGGGCAAATCCAGACCACAGATTCCATTTCATTGTGCAAGCAGAGACGACTGAAACAAAATGAGGGTAGAAAATGAGCCTAATGATTCAAAGGAGAGCCTGCTCTTCTGAGAGGAAGCCAATCAAAATGTTAATAGGCCTAAGATGATTCCCAAGTCTTAGATTTTGCATAACTTCAATAGAAAAGATTTTTTTTTTTAAGTGGCAAAACTGGAAATAAGTAACACCACAGTAATATTGCATAATCTAATTGTCAGAGGTGTTAAGTGTGGTGTCAAATCATAAAAGTACTCAACATAGCACAGGGATAAGCAGAGAGGACTCCAAAATGGCAGAAAAGTATGGCAGAAGCAAAGCTATCAAAGTGACCTTTCAGAAAGAGAGTGTCTGGGAGTGTCAGTTTAAGTAGAGTCACAGTAGAAAATCCATACTGTCCAATTGATTGTTGCTGTATTGTAGAATTTTGTTTTTAAGTAGTCCTTGCCCAAATGGAGTTAAGATACTGGTTTAGTAAACATTTCCAATTCCTCCGAAATGGAAAAAATTTCATTTTTTTTCCAGATGGGTTTGCAGATTTGTTCTCCCATCCATCTGATTCTTCTTGGTGCATTCATTATTAAGTTGTGCAGTCCATTTTTGTTGATGGCTTCTTTAATTCTTACCTTTCACTTGCTTTTCTACCTGGAGAAGGTGGCAAGTATGGCTATTCAGCCCTGTTGGGCAAAAAGCTGTCATTGTCAATATTGCTGGAAGATTAAACACACAGAGAAATTGGGCAGCTCCAGGTACAAAGGAGTCTTAAACATGAGCTGTTGTCGTGAGTGAACAGCTGCTTTGCCTTCAAAAACATTTTTCCCCCACTAAAACTTTATTAACTGTTGTGTAGGTTCATCAGTGGGAGTAATGGTAGGAGGAGGTCTCATGTAAACAAAGCACAGATGGGTGTGTGGGGATTTTATCACAAGGGCATTTGGACCTGTTCTGAACAAAGACATTCATATATATATATATATATGCACATATAAAATCACAGAAATCCCATAATTTCTACCACTGGGGGAACAGAACTGGTTTTAATCCTAGTGGGAAATGATAAGGAAAATGTGTTAGTGCTGTGTGAAGGAGCAGTGTCTTCCCATCTTCTCTGTGCATCTCTGTAGACCTTTCTTCGCCTTGATTTCCCAGCTGGCAAGATCAGTATTTTCCTTACAGAGGTAGAAGATGAAGAGCACGGGTAATTAATATTTTTTAATTTGTCCAAAAATGATGAAAGCAGTAAGGATTATTGCTCTTCCCCATTTAGCACCAAGCTGAAATATGGAGAGGCTAAAGCTCTTTCAACCAACCATCCTCAAGCCCCAGTCTGACTGAGGAGGAAATCCGTGACTCATTTCCTGCCCTTACTTAAAATAAAGAACACCCTGTTGCCCAGTACTGTGTCAAAGAAGACACGTAAGGTTTTCTTCTGCCAGAATAATAAAAGTGACAGAAGGGGATTCCCCTGAATGTTTGATGCTCTTTTTTTTTTTCTGCACAGTTCCAGCAGTCCCAGAATAGCTGAGCAGAAACCTGCACCGAAACGGGAACTTGAGGGGTGTGCACTGGGCTCACACGTGCCCTCCTCTGCTTCGGCCTTACTGGAAACACCTGTCCCTCTTTTAAAAAATAACTGAAGGAGCAGTTATTCTTTCTTTTCAAAGAAGAATTGGAGGGGAAGGCACTGAAATAACACGGGTAAAATTCTCTCTGACTCCTTACCCCTAACACGACCTTATTCTCTGACATGCTGAAGGTTTAGATCCATTTGTTATTGTATCGCCATTCCAAGTAAGGATGTGACAGCACAGAATCACACAGTGGTAGGGATTGGAAGGGAACCCAGCAGATCAGTCAGTCCAATTGCCCTGCCAGAGCAGGATCACATAGATTAAGTCACACAGGAACATGTCTCACTGGTGGAGTTAGGCAACACAAGTCCAAAGATCAGCATGGAATAGGGCCACATGTACCTGTAGAGCAATGGAGAGTTATTCATACAGGGCTGGTTTGGAGACAGTTGTGTGAAAAAAGCCATTCCTGTACTTGTGTGGGGGTGAGGCTGAATGGCTGTTTGTAGCTTTAACCCTATGTGAGAGAGCAATTGGAATGTATGGAGCTCTCCCTGGGGGATAATGAGGAGCAGGTTGAAAGCTTGTGGGTAAGGATTAAGGGGGAAACTAGTATGGGAGACATTGTAGTAGGTTTTTACTACAGATCAGAATAAGGAAGGTGATGAGGCTTCAACAAGCAGCTGGAAGCAGCCTCAAAATCACAGGCTTTGGTTGTCATGAGGGACTTTAATTACCCTGACATTTGCTGGGAAAGCTCCACAGCCACGCATGTTCAATCCAGTAGGTTCCTCCAGAGCATCGATGAGAACTTCCTAATGCAGGTGTTGGAGGAGCCGACAAGGAGAGGAGTTATGCTGGACCTTGTACTGACCAACAAAGAGGGACTGGTTGAGGATGTGAAGGTAGCAGGCACCCTTGGCTATAGTGACCACGAGATGGTGGAGTTTAAAATGGCAGGCAGCAGGCACAGGGCTACAAGCAGGATTGCTACCCTGGACTTCAGAAAGGCCAACCTTGGCCTGCTCAGGGAACTGCTTGGAAAAGTCCCATGGGACAGGGCTCTGGAGGGCAAGGGGGCCCTGGCAAGTTGGCTAATATTCAAATGCCATTTCTTCCAGGCTCAGGATCAGTGTATACCAAAGTGCAGGAAATCTAGTCAGAGAGTTAGGAGACCTGCATGGTTCAGCAGGGAGTTACTGGACAAACTTAAGCAGAAGAGGGAAATATATAAAACATGGAAGGAGGGACAGGCCACTTGGGAAGAATACAGGAGGTTGTCAGAGGATGCAGGGATGCCACAAGGAAAGCTAAGGCCTCCCTTGAAATAAAGCTGGTAAGGGAGGTCAAGGACAACAAGAAAAGCTTCTACAAGTATGTTGGAGGCAAAAAGAAGTCTAGAGGCAATGTGGGCCCTGCTGGATGAAGTGGGTGCCCTGGTGACCGAGGACATAGAGAAGGCTGAGTTACTGAATGCCACCTTCACCTCAGTCTTTACTACTAAGGCAGCTACCAGGAGTCCCAGGCCTCCAAGACCACAGAGGAATTCTGGAGGAAGGAAGTTTTTACCTCAGTTGAAGAGACTTGGGTTAGAGATCAGTTGAGCAAACTGGACATCCACAGGTCTATGGGCCCTGATGGGATACACCCACAAGTGATGAGGGAGATGGCAGAGGTTATTGCCAGGCCACTCTCCATCATTTTTGAGAGGTCCTGGAGAACAGGAGAGGTGTCTGAGGACTGGAGAAAGGTCAATGTTGTCCCAGTCTTCAAAAAGGGCAAAAAGAAGGACCCAGGTAACTACAGGCCCGTCAGCCTCACCTCCATCCCTGGAAAGGTGATGGAACAGCTTGTCCTTGCCACAATCTCTAGGCACATGGAGGAAAGGAGGTTTATCACAAGTAGTCAACATGGATTCTGTAAGGGCAAGTCATGCTTGACTAATCTGATAGCCTTTTATGATGGCACAAGTAGTTGGATAGATGAGGGGCCACCAAGATGATTAGGGGAGTGGAGCATCTCCCTTATGAGGAGAGGCTGAGAGTTGGGGCTCTTTAGCCTGGAGAAGAGGAGACTGAGGGGAGACCTCATTAATGTTTATAAATATGTTAAGGGTGAGTGTAGAGAGGATGGAGCCAGGCTTTTCTCAATGTCGTCCAATGACAGGANAAATAAAGAACACCCTGTTGCCCAGTACTGTGTCAAAGAAGACACGTAAGGTTTTCTTCTGCCAGAATAATAAAAGTGACAGAAGGGGATTCCCCTGAATGTTTGATGCTCTTTTTTTTTTTCTGCACAGTTCCAGCAGTCCCAGAATAGCTGAGCAGAAACCTGCACCGAAACGGGAACTTGAGGGGTGTGCACTGGGCTCACACGTGCCCTCCTCTGCTTCGGCCTTACTGGAAACACCTGTCCCTCTTTTAAAAAATAACTGAAGGAGCAGTTATTCTTTCTTTTCAAAGAAGAATTGGAGGGGAAGGCACTGAAATAACACGGGTAAAATTCTCTCTGACTCCTTACCCCTAACACGACCTTATTCTCTGACATGCTGAAGGTTTAGATCCATTTGTTATTGTATCGCCATTCCAAGTAAGGATGTGACAGCACAGAATCACACAGTGGTAGGG